>SNQJ01S0067656.1:14206-47846 GCA_010110895.2 Picea sitchensis | reverse complement strand
TTTCCGCTACAGTTTAAGAATTCTTTGAATAATTCCACTTTTTCTTTGAGTACTACATTCTATGAGAGAATACCAATCTCAAAAAGTCTCTTTGGTGGAAGCATCTTCCTTGTTTCCCTTCTCACCATAGGAAAACAAGATTGAGTTTAAGCCCATATTTTAATGATGAAATCTGTGTGAGGGAGCAAGTCCTCAAAGAGAACCTGGCATACATAATTTTATAGTGCAAGAAAGGTTATAAAAGTTTATGGGTTTGTTCATTCTCTTTCTGAAAGTCAAATAGTGTTTTTCTCTTATGTAACAACAAAGGCTAGATTTCCATGGTTGAGAGAAGAAAAAACAATGCACTAATATGGATTGTTATTAATACAAAAACCATTGTTTTTCTTAAGGTCTTCCCTCTTTAGGTTTACTTTATCAATACAAAAACCACTTTTTTTCTTAAGATATTACCTCTTTAGGTTTACTACCAACTTTGCGAGGTCATCTCAGAACAAAATTGGTGTTATTTACTTGTAAATATTTGTCATCAAGTTCTCTTTGGAGAAGAAGAATCGTTTTCTCCTCCACAACGGCTTGTTGACATCAATTCCTACTTCCGAAATTTCCCTTCCTTTTCTATTTTCCCGATTTCCTTTTTCCATTTCTTTTCCCTCTTCTACACCTACCCTCATTCCCCTTTTCTTTTTTCCCTTATCTTTTCCCTTTCTAGTTACCATACTTAGTCGCATTTAAAAAATCGGTGGGTTCACGGGTTGGCAGATTTGTGGGTCTTCATCTCCATCCATGTTCCTATGTCATGAGTCTGACCGACCGTCTTGTTATAACATACTTAACCATTTTTGCAACCGCAGGTTCACGTGTTCAAGCTTTCATCTTCCAAATTCCACAATCTCCACTTTGCACCCAAAGGCCCGTGATCTACATTATGATCGTCAGACTTGTCGCGGGTACCGAGCCCCTAACTATTTAATTTCTCCTATATCTAAGTCCGACAAACCGCTTTGCAACACTTAGCTTATTTTTTATCGTTTGCAACCACAGGGTCACGGGTTCTCAAGTTGGCGGGTTCAAAAAAGGCTCCATATTCAAAATTGCTCTTGTCCATCCCCACCATCTTCGTGCTTTTCCCAATATGCATTTAGTGTGGTTTAATGCTAATAAATGGTCATGCAGGTTCCGTAAAGATCATTATTAATAGGTGAAGGGCTCGAGGAGATTTTTCATTAAATTGCATTAAAGCATGATTTTCCAAAGGTTATATTATTGTCACTTCTCTGAAAGGATTCATTTCAAGTTATTATCCAGTTGAAAGAGTATTCTCGTCAACCTATGGCAGCAACAACTAGACAATAGTTATGTGGTGATACTTTGAATATTTTTGCTCGTGAAGACCAGAACTTTCAGTGGTCTAGAGAATACTCATATTATTCATCTCCTCCTGCACAAAAAGACGTAATCTGGACATCCGTAATTGCTCGTGCAAGATGTGTTCTTGAGGTATTCGACTGCAAAGAACTTGTTATGTGGTGCATTGAGAAGTACATGTCGAGCCAATGAATTATACAACTCCAATAACATTCCCCCATTTCCATGTCGTCGTAAGTTTTTCGAAAGATGTTGAAGCTCCCCGAGCCAACACTTAGCTTCAAAGGAGAAGACTGCAGAGATTTTCTGAAGAAACATGACAATGGCCTGGATCTCTTGCCCGCGTTTTTGGAGAATCTTGTGGTTGTTCCAAAAGACATAACCAGGATTCAGGTCGACTCTTTTAAAAACCCCTTTCGGGAAATCGCTTGGTTGTTTACTAGGTTGACAAGTCAGTAAAGCACCGCCACCATTTCTCGCATGATTCTTTATATTTTATATTTTACCGTTAAAGAACAGGCTATTTTTTATTAGGGAAAATTGGTTTCCATTGAAATCTCATCCCAATTATCACATTACAAAAGGGATAAGAAATTATTTATGGCTTCCTATTTGGCATTTGCGATAGTGTATTGCTGTCAATTTCCAAAATTGACTATATGTCAGAGGGTGAATTGTGAAATAGATCCAGTTACCTTCTGGTATCAGGCATTGTGAAGCGGGGATGATTTTAAGCATGGAAATTTATTTTAAAATGTAGAAATCTTGGTGAATCTTACTAATCCTTCATATGCCAACTATAAAATGTTTGGCGATATTTTTGTAAAAATATTCAAATTTGTAGGGATTTTATATAGTTTGTATAAATTTTTGGTGATTTTTAAGGTAAAATAATTTTATCCTATAGAATTTGGGTGAATCAATTTTAGAATATCGTTTTTTTTTGGGAAAACCCTTGGAAATTTAGCCCATGAGAGAAATTTATCGCCTAAAATCATCCCTGATGTGGAGACACAATACTTCTCTGTATTTTTACAAAGTTTACAATGATTTCGTTTCAGTCTTCAAAGAAATATTGTTTGGTAAAAATGCCCCCAGTATGTTTGACTAGGCTAATAAATTCTTGGAGAAAAAGGAGACGATAGAACAGATGGAAAATCACAGTGTCATGAGGATCTTCTGTTCCAAACAAAATCCCTCTTTTCTTCCATACCATGTATTAGACAACTTGTTTATTACATAAGTGGCAAGGAAATACAATTTATGGCTGCACTTTTTCCATGAAAAATGGAAAAAACAATTCATCCCCTTGTCGTGGAAAATTGGAGACTTCATATTCAGGAACATAAATAAAATTGATGAGTTTGCAAATCACTTCAACAATGTAAATCTAAAGTATGTTGAAAAGATAAAGGGGTTTGACCCTAACAAAATCTTTGTGAAACATATGTTGTCAGTAGGATTCAAGAACTCCTTCATTCATACTATTTTGAATGAAGAAGAAGATAACAACCAAGGAACTCTTGTACACAATGTTGGTGACTTGGAAACAATACTTAGTACTAACGATTTTTACAAGCAAAAAGGAAAGGGTCCCAGTGAAAAGAGCGCCCAGTCTCCGGTTGTTACTCTGAAAAATATCACATCCCGGAGCAATGCTCCAACGACCCACCCAACTATGAAAATTACCAACAGTAGTTCAAGCGGCGGAGGAGAGAAGAAACCCCCCTGGAAAAATTGAGAGCTCACACAAGCTCCCTCTGAGAAAAAAGAGGAAGAATATTGTTCAAGAGGAAGAAGACAATCTCATAGAAAATGGCATTAATAGATTCTCTCTTGAAGACATGGAGCTCTAGGAAGATATTGAGAAAATGTTTCCCACAATTGATCAATTGAGAAATATGGCCCAATAAAATTCATCATTAGAGATCGTTGAGAAAGAGACCTTCAATGAAGAAGAGTCGTTTACTTTCCAAAGTGTTATCTTTGACAAGGAATCTAAAAAATTGATTATAGAAAAAGGTGATCTGAAAAATAAGAAAGGAAACTCTCATTCAAAGGTTGACCTAAAATATATGCGATCTTCCCAAATCTCTAAAATTCACAGAGCAACCGGGGAAGCTTTTGATGATTTTATTGGTGGTCTGGAAGCAGAAAACACTAAGTTGAAAGAAAGGACCAGAGAGTTGGAATATGCCTTAATGCCTCTTCAACTTATTTCCAGTCCTTTGTCAATATTCAAACCTACCACACCCGTTGTTAAGTTGAAAGGATCTTCAAGCCTACTCACATTAGCCAGGATTTATGTAGAAAAAAATAATAAGAAGAGAATGACATTGATAACAGAGGCATGGGAAGTTTCGAAAAATATTGTTTCTTTTGTCTCAAGGGAACATGCCTTCCATGAATATTTGCAAGATAATATGAAGAACAAGGAAGGTTTCTACATTGATGTTGTATTACCCTTTGGAATCAAAGTCTCTAACATAAGGGAACTAAGAATAAGAGAGGAGGATCTTCCCTCCCCAACTCGGATAAAAAAGTTAAATGCTTGTTGGAAGGAAAAGATTAAATTTTGAATAACATTGTTCGAGCATGCAGTGAAGCCATACTGAAAAAGGAAGAATTGTTCAAGAGGCTCAGGGAGATAGACCTAGCAGGAGGTACTAACGAAGTACAAGACCCTAAATTAATTCTCAACTCAATGTTCCTAACAAAGAAACAATTTGACGGACAAGTTGAGATATTTAAATGGTTATTAGTTGAAATTTTTTATGGCATACTCGAATATAGTGAAGATGACATAGACAATTGGCTAGTGGATTATTCTGTGAAAAATCAAGATATTGCGGAAGTAGTACATGGTATTTCTCTTGATTTAAGAGACTTGGAAGGTGAGTTATTCAACATTAAAATACGACATGAGATAAACGCCGCACCAATGATAAACTATATTGAAGAATGGTTCAAAAAAGAAATTGATAAATTAACCAACGGAGGGAAAGAAACATTTGAGATGGTTCCTGTAACTGTCAATGAAGACAATAAAAGGATAGAAGAAAGCAAGTGAATAAAATGAGAGACCATCATAGTAATTTTATGTTGATCACATCTTTCTTTCTTTATCAGTTCTTTCATCCAATTATTGTGCTTCTTTGACTAGAAAGGTTTAACTGAAGTCTGATAACTTATCCCTGAATTCTTTCCAGGTCTTGTTGTTATACTATCTCCCACCATCCTCCTTCTACAATCTTACTTCTTGTTTATATTTTCTTTATGGTCCGTGGGAGCCCCAATCCCAGTCCTATGGACAAACACATTTAAATTTCAAGGCTTTGTAACAGATTATAAATGTTTTCATAAATTTCAAGAGAGCTATATCGAGATCAGTTTTGACTATGCTTTTTAACTATGAGTTTCTATAATAAGGTATTTGAGATTGATCTATCATTATATTTATTTGAGCTTCCCATGTGTCCACTCTGTTAAAGTTCTCTTATGCATGTTGACCATGTTTTTTTTGTTTTATGTGATCATAAATATTTAGTTTAAATATGATGGATGTGAGGAAATTTTGTCTATCTTTTTCAAATGTATGAAGTGTGTGGTTCTTGGTTATTTCTGAGGAACTTTCTTTAAAAATAAAACAAAACTTTTTCGTTCTTGTTATTTTTTCTTGCAATCTTTATATTTCTTTAATTACCACAACAGACTTCTGCAAAGTCCCATATTCTAAAAATCTAGAGTCCCAAGAAAATCTTAAAGTAAAGAGGAGTACCACCTTTATAAAAATGCAGGGGGATGTATATCCTCATGAGGTTTTTGTTTCGATCCTAACGGAGTCATGCATCAACATTTTTGGAAACCATGCTGGGGAATGAACTGAAATTTGAAATATGGTTTATACGTTTTTGAAAAATACATAACTTTTCCCCAGGATGATCAGCCCCACCTGGAAATTGGATTGAATAATAAATGAAGCATCTTACATCAGCTATATAATCTGGTAATAACGATAGTGGAGACGCGAGAAGAATTAGAAAGGTCCTGGCATATCTCATTTCGAGAAGAAGAAAGAGAAATCCTTCGGAGATGAAGGAGAGACGAGCTGCAAGACCGAAGAAACCAAAGGCTAGCTAGAGCAACACAAGGACAAGGTTGGGATTGAAGTTGGACGAATACAAGGGACCCATTACCAGAGGTAAAAGAAAGAAACTCTGTATTGTAAGAAGTGGAAATCATATTCCTGGAACATCTCCAGATATGGAAGAAACAAATGAACAACTGTGAGAAGAACCACATGAAGAGAGAAAAGGAGATGGAAGAGGTGCTGCAAGAAATCAAGAAAATCGAAGAAGAATAAGAGATTCCCCTTTAAATATTCTAGGTGAGCAACATGATCTCCATGTTCTCCCTAAGGGTACCTTGAAGGAATTTTCTAGAGATGGAACAATCGATGCAAAGAGGCAGCTTAACTTATTTCTTGATATTTGTGATTTCCATTGTATTGAGTATGACGATGTCATGGTAAGGTTATTTCTTCAAACCTTATCAGGAAGAGCATATGAATGCTATACAACATTACCCAGTATGTCAATTGGCTCGTTTAATGATCTTGAAGCTATGTTCCTAACTATGTTCCCCCCTCGAATTTCTTATCATACCCTTCTCACTGATTTCACCCAAATTGGTTTAAGGAAGAATGAGAGAATACAAGATTTTAATCTCAGGTTCAATAAAACTTTGAGTAAGATTCCAGAAGATAAAATACCTAATGAACCATTCATACTCGTTTGTTATAAGAATGTGATGCCCCCGAATGTGAAATATGTTATCATAACATATCAAATGGATACCTTGGAGGAAGCAATGATTAAATCCACTGAGATGGAATAAATTATGATTGGAACGGGTCTCGACCCTGACATTATACTAGGAAAAGTACAAAGGCAGCTAGGAGGCTTAAGTATTGATAATCAAGGAGCCTCTAGTTCAAGAAAGAATGGAGAATTCAAGCCATGACTAGCCCAAAATCAAACAATTGGAGGAGGATTTTTCAAGGGAACCATACCAGATGTGAAGGTAGACCCTGTTGTGACACAAGAAACTAAGAAAAGAATTGAAATTACACAAATGAAAAGAACTATCAGGAAAATGTAGAATGACATAACCAGACTAAGAAGGGAGGGTAATTATGTATCAAATCCGAGAATGTCGACCCAAGAGCAAAGAATAAACCCTCCCCAAGAAAACAGAGTGAGGTTTGAAAACATGGATAATCCTCAAATACCAAGGGTCCCCAGGAAGCCAACCCCCAATGCAATTGTTTTGGATGACGTATATGATAAGAAAATGGTTGAGCAACAAAACTATTATTCACCTGATAAAAATTTTGAAACTGTTTTAGATGGACGGATGTGAGACATCCATGTATATATTTGAATAAGGAAACAACGACCCCAACTCGCAAGAAAATGTCTCCCAGACAAGAGGATTTCTAAATAGATCCAAGAATAAAAATGATTCTGAAAAGGAAAATGAAAAAGATAAAGAAAAAACAAATGAGAAAAGGGTAAATGAGGAAATGACAGATAGTATTGGATGTAAGAAGCAACACCTAATGTCAAACTCCACTCAGATGACATACAATGTTGTGGAGGACTTAAGTAAACTAAGGATAACTCTTACTTTTATAGGAGTCGTCAAGATTCCCCAACAAAGGGAAAACATTTTGAGATTATTGGACGATCCGTCTGAAAAATAAGAATTTGTTGTTACAAGTCCGAAACAAAGCCAGAACAAATCAGCCATCAAGTCCAGAGGTAAAATTCCTCCCTTTTATATTTCAATTGAAAATCATGGTGTTGCACTTCATAATTGTTTAGTTGATAATGGCGCGACCAATAATATTATTCCATTGGCGGTGATGGAGGCATTGGGCATGAACTGTATCAAATATTACGAGACTGGTGAAAATATGTATGCAATTGATTTCAAACAAGTGCCAGCTTATGGAGAAATCAAAGAATTTTATGCTTGGATCACAACGACTCCCCATATTATTACAGTTTTCAATATTATTGTGGTAGACCTTCCTCCAGCATATGGGGTCATTTTGGGAAGAGATTGGTCATCCATGATCGGGGGATGCATAATGAACGATGGAAGTTGCATGATGTTGCTAGGAAAAGAAGGAGCAATGATTAAGGTGACCCGTTAATTAATGGAAGATTATATAGATGTTGGGATTGAAAATTATGTTATCCTCGAGAAAATTCTAGACACGGAGAATCAAGAGCATCCATTTGAAGGTTATTGGAGGATGTCATTCAAAAAGAAGGATAATGAATTAATGGAAGATTATATAGATGTTAGGATTGGAAATTATTCTATCCTAGACATGGAACACATTGAAAGCCTGGAGAAAATTCAAGACACGGAGAATGAAGAGCATCTATTTGAAGCTTATTGGAGACTGTCATTTGATGGAACTTGTTCAAGTTTTGGGAGTGGAGTTGGAATTATCATTGTAAGTTGAGGGAAGATTGTGCATCCACATGCTATCAAACTTGAATCTGCATGTACTAATAATGAGGAAAAATATGAAGCTTTGATTCAAGGAATGATTCTTGCACAAGAAATAAAGATAGAACATCTAATTGTGACTGGTGACTCCGAGTTGGTAATTAATCAAGTCACCCAAAGGTATAAAATCAAGAAGGAAAGACTCAAATTATATTTCAAAAGAGTTAACGAATTGATGGAATCTTTCATCTCTTTCAACATTTCTTTCATTCTAAGGGACAAGAATCAAAAGGCATATTCATTGGCCTTGGCGGCCTCATTGTCAAACCCCGATGATATTCAAAGAAAAACATATTTTCAAGTAGAAAGAGTATTTCGACCTTCTATACCTGATAACTTGGAATATTTACAAGAATTTGAGAATAACGAACAGTTGGAAAAAAAAATGTTGAACGATAATGATGATGAAGACAATCACATATATGTTGTCTTGAAGGATTGTATTCAATCAAAGTCTCTTTTTACGAAAGACGATCATGCTAAGAATGTCCTGGAAGAAATTTCACTCTGAAAGGTTCAAGAAACAAGAAAGATCAATATTGGAACTGACAGTTCCCCAAAATATTTCAACTTGGGAGTCAATTGAACCATTGAGTAAGTTGATCAATATGTTGCATTATTTAAAGAATATCTTGATGTGTTCGCATGGACTTATGATGATTTCAAAGCTTATGATAAAACAATATTTCAACAGATTATCCCTTTTAGAGAAGAAGCAAATTCGGTCAAGTAAAAAATAAAGATGATGAACCCCAAATTAAAACCTCTCGTAAAGGTTGAATTGGAGAAATTAAAGAAGGATGGAATAATATATCCCATTAGGAATTCTAATTGGCTTTCAAACCCTGTGATAGTAAGAAAGAAGATCGGGGAGATTCAGATGTGTGTAGATTTCAGGGATCTTAACAAAGCAAGTATAAAGGATAATTATCATTTACCTAACATGGAGTTTCTTCTCCAACATGTCACTGTATCAGCTTGCATTTCCATGTTAGATGGTTTTTCTAGGTATAATCAAGTCTTGGTTGCTAAGGAAGAAAGAGAAAAGACAACATTCATAACACCTTGGGAGACATATGCATATGCTAGGATGCCCTTCGGTTTGAAGAATGCAGAAGCCACATTTTAGAGGTCCATGGATCACGCTTTTAAAGGGTTGATAAGAAAATTCATGGAGGATTATCAAGATGACTTAACAGTACATTAAAAAATAAGGGGTGATCACATTCATCACTTGAGGAATTTTTTTTAGAGATGCATATTATATGGTGTTTCCCTAAATCAAAAGAAATGTTTATTCATTGTAACTCAAGGAAAACTATTGGATCATATTGTGTGCAAGGAAGGGATTTATATAGATTTAGAAAGAGTTAAAGCTATAAATGAACTTAAGCCCCCATCATCTAAGAAAGGAGTTCAATAATTTTTTGGTAAGATCAAATTTGTGCAAATATTTGTTCCTTACTATGCAAGTATTGTGAAGTCGATCAATTTATTATTGAAAAAGGACCAGAGGTTTGAATGGACAATGGATACACAAGAAGCTTTCAATAATATCAAAAGGGTAATAACCATAGCTCCAGTCCTCATTAGCCCTGAATTTCAAAGGGACTTTATCATTTATTCATTCGCTATAGAAACATGTGTTGCATCTATTCTTACTTAGAGGAATACCAAGGGTGAAGAACTCCTAATTAGATTCATGAGAAAAACCCTTCATGATTATGAAATGAGGTATTCAGAATTGGAAAAGAAAGCCCCGACTCTTGTGAAATCGGTGGTGCACTTTCATACTTACATACTAAATTCTCATGTCATTGATTATGTTCCATCCTCACCAGTGAATATGATTTTGAATCAACAATTGAGAGAAGGAAAATGGGCTAACTGATTAGAAAAGACTCAAGAATATGATATTGAAATTAAACCTTTAAAGGTTGTCAAAGGATAAAGTTTATGTAAGCTCGTTGCAAATAGAAATTATTTGAATGGAATGATTTCAATTTTAGTAGGAGAACCATTGGTTGATTCAAAATGGTATATAGATATTGTATTCTACTTGAGGTCCGGGTAGTTTCCAGTCACCATGAACCCTAAAGAGCGAATAAAATTGAAGATGAAGTCAAATCAATATCTGTCGATTGTTGATATATTGTTCAGAAGGAACTATGATGGTATATTACTGAGATGTGTTGATGAAAACAAAGCCTAAGAATTAATGAGGGAATTCCAAGAAGGAATATGTGGTGGACATTTTTCACCTACCGCCACCGTCCATAAGAAATGGGTTTTATTGGCCATCAATTTTTAGAGACTCATATGCCACAACAAGGAAGTGTGTATCTTGCCAACAATTTTCAAGGAAAATGAAGAGATCAGTGATGTCGTTACAACCTATAATTGTAGAACAACCATTCTCCCAATGGGGAATTGATGTCGTTGGGACAATAAACCCAAAGTCAAGCAAGGAACATATTTATATTCTCACCGCTACAGATTATTTTACGAAGTGGCCAGAAGTAGTGGAATTAAAAAGGGTTGATTCTGAAGAGTTAATTAAATTTCTCAAAGATAATATTTTGTCATGATTCAGTGTCCCAGACAAATTTATCACTGATAATGGTTTGATTTTCATTGGTTCAAAATTTATAGAATTTTGTGGAGAATATGGAATTATTATGGGGTAGTCATTAAACTGTTATCCACAAGGGAATGGCCTTGCAGAATCCACAAATAAGAGACACATTCAGATATTGAAGAAAACTATTGCCAAGAACCAAAGGAATTGGAATTTAAAGTTGATTGATGCGTTGTGGGCAAGCAAAATGACTCTGAAAGACAACATTGGGAAGTCTCTGTATACATTGGTTTATGGGAAAGAAGAAAAAATTTCAGTTAGCCTTGAACTCAATGCTTTGAATTTTGTGGTTAATACAGAAGATGTAGAAGACAGTTCACTTATACAAAGGAGGATCAACCAATAGTTGAAATTGAAGGAAGAATGAAGTAAATCCCTAAATAGAACTTCTTAGAGACAACAAGGTATCAAAAGATATTTTGACCAGAATGCAACTGTAAAGAATTTTTAGAAGGGAGAATTAGTGTTACTCTGGAACAAAGCCAAGAAGAAACCATCGATGCACACAAAGTTCGAAGCACTCTGGATTGGACCATACATCATTGAAAATATCATGGGTTTTAATTCCTATATGTTCAAAGACATGAAGAGTAAAAGATTAATGTTGCTTATCAATGGGCAACATTTGAAAGGTTTCTTCACCTAAACAATTTCTCATTTCCTTGTACATAAATTTTATTTTTAATTTTGTATATTCTTACCTTTGACTCCATATCCCAATAGATGGAAGCGCCTGGTCATAAAGATTCAGGATTCTTGACAACCCACAGGTGGTTATCATCCCGCAGTTGGAGCCAGTTGTTGAGATCAATTCTTGCTTCTGAAATTTCCCTTCCTTCTCTATTTTCCCGATTTCTTCTTTCCATTTCTTTTCCTTCTTCTACACCTACCCTCATTACCCTTTTCTTTTTTCCCTTCTCTTTTCTCTTTCTAGTTACCATACTTAGTAGCATTTCAAAAATTGGTGGGTTCGTAGGTTGGCAGATTCGTGGGTCTTCATCTCCATCCATGTTCCTATGTCATGATTCCGACCGACCGCCTTGTTATAACATACTTAACCTTTTTTGCAACTGCAGGTTCACGGGTTCAAGCCTTCATTTTCCAAGTTACGCGATCTCCACATTGCACCCAAAGGCTCGCCCGTGATCTACATTATGACCATCAGACTTTTCATGGGTACCGAGCCCCTAACTATTTCATTTCTCCTGTATCCAAGTCTGACCGACCACTTTGCAACACTTAGCTTATTTTTTATCGTTCACAACCACGGGTTGGCGGGTTCACAAAAGGCTCCATATTCAAAATTGCTCTTTTTCATCCCCGCCATCTTCATGTTTTTTTCCAATATGCATTTAGTGTGGTTCAATGTTAATAATTAATCATGTAGGCTCCGTAAAGATCGGCATTAATAGGCGAAGGGCTCGAGGATATTTTTCATTAAATTGCATTAAAGCATGATTTGCCAAAGGTTATATCATTTTCATCAATCCGAAAGGATTCATTTCAAGTTATTATCCAGCCGAAAGAGTACTCTCATCAACCTATGGCATCATCAGCTAGATAGTAGTTATGTGGTGATACTTTGAATATTTTTGGTCGTGAAGAGCATAAATTTCAGTGGTCTAGAGCATATTCGTATTACTCATCTCCTCCTGCACAAAAAGACGTAATCTGGACATCCGAAATTGCTCACGCAAGATGTGTTCCTAAGGTATTTGACTACAAATAACTTGTTGTGTGGTGTGTTGAGAAGTATGTTCTGAGCCAACGAATTATATAGCTCCAAGATATTTCCCCCTTTTCCCTATCACCGCAAGTTTTTCAAAAGATGTTGAAACTCCCTGAGCTAACACTTACCTTCAAAGGAGAATACTACAAAGATTTTCTGAAGAAACATGACAATAGCCTGGATCTCTTTCCTGAGTTTTTGGAGAATTCCATGGCTATTCCAGAAGACATAACCAGGATTCAGGTCGAATCTTTTAAAAACCCCTTTTGGGAAATCGCTTGGTTTTTTACCAAGTTGACAGGTTAAGAAAGCACTACCACCATTTCTCACATGATTCTTTATATTTTATAAGTTACAATTGAAGAATATGATATTTTTTATTGGGTAAAATTGATTTCCATTGAAATATATTCCCAATTATCACATTACAAAATGGACAAGAAATTATTTATGGCTTCCTATTTTGTATTTGCGATAGTGTATTGCTGTCAATTTCCAAAATTGACTATATGTAAGAGGGTGAATGGTGAAATAGATCCAGTTACCTTATGGTATCATGCATTTTGGAGACACAAGACTTCTCTGTATTTTTATGAAGTTTACAATGATTTTGTTTCAGTATTCAAACGACTGTTGTTTGGTAAAAATGCTCCCAGGATATCTGACTAGGATAATAAATTCTTGGAGAAAAAAAAACCGATAGAACAGATGGAAAATCATAGTGTCATCATGATCTTCTATTCCAAATAAAAACCCTCTTTTCTTCCATACCATGTATCGTAAAAATTGTTTAATATGGAAATGGAAAGACAATACAATTTATGGCTGCACTTTTTCCACAAAAAACGAAAAAAAACAATTCCCTTTCTGTGGAAAATTGGAGACTTCATATTCAAGAACATAAATAAAATTGATGAGTTTGTAAATCACTTCAACAATGTAAATCTGAAGTATGTTGAAAAGATAAAGGGGTTTGACCCTAACACAATATTTGTGGAACATATGTTGTCAGTAGGATTCAACAACTAGTTCATTCATACTATTTTGAATGAAGAAGAAGATAGCAACCAAGGCACTCATGTACACAATGCTAGTGACTTGGAAACAATACTTAGTACTAATGAGTTTTACAAGAAAAAAGAAAAGAGTCCTAGTGAAAAGAGCGCCTAGTCTCCATTTTTTACTCTGAAAACTACCACATCCCGGAGCAATGCTCTAATGACCCACCCAACTAGGAAAATTACCAACACCGGTTCAAGTGGCAGAGGACAGAAGAATCCCCCCCTAAAAAAATCAAGAGCTCACACAAGCTCCCTCTGAGAAAAAAGAGGAAGAATATTGTGCAATAGAAAGAAGACAATCTCATAGAAAATGGCATCAATAGATTCTCTCTTGAAGACATGGAGCTCTAGGCGGATATTAAGAAAATGTTTCTCACAATTGATCAGCTGGGGAATATGGCCAAACAAAATTCATCATTAGTGAAGAAGAGTCATTTACTTTCCAAAGTGTTTTCTTTGACAAGGAATCTAAAAAATTGATTATAGAAAAAGGTGATCTAAAAAATAAGAAAGGAAAATATCATTAAGAGATTGACCTAAAAGAAATGCGGCCATCCCAAATCTCTAAAATTCATAGAGAAACTGGGGAAGATCTTGATGATTCTATTGGTTGTCTGGAAGCAGAAAACACTAAGTTGAAAGAAAGGATCAGGGAGTTAGAAGACGTCTTAATGCCTCTTCCACTTCTTGCCATTCCTTTGTCAATAATCAAACCTACCACACCCATTGTTAATTCGAAAGTATCTTCAAGCCTACTCACATCATCCAAGATTTATGTAGAAATAAATATTAAGAAGAGAATGGCATTGATAACAGAGGCATGGGAAGTTTCGAAAAATATTTTTTTTTGGCTCAAGGGCGCATGCCTTCCATGAATATTTGCAAGTTGATCTGAATAATGAGGAAGGTTTCTACATTGATGTTGTAACACCCTTTGGAATAAAAGTTTCTAACATGATGGAACTAAGAAGAAGAGAGGAGGATATGCCCTCCCCAAGTCGGATAAAACAACTAAATGATTGTTGGAAGGAAAAAATTAAAAATTTGAATAACATTGTTCAAGCATGCAACGAAGCCATACTGAAAAAGGAAGAACTGTTGAAGAGGCTCACGAAGATAGAACTAGAAGGAGGTACTAACAAAGTACAAGACCCTAAATTAATTGTCAACTCAATGTTCCTAACAAAGCAACAATTTGATGAACAAGTTGAGATATTTAAAGGGTTATTAGTTGAAATTTTTTGTGGCATACTCGAATATAATGAAGATGACATGGACAATTGGCTAGTGGATTATTCCGTGAAAAATCAAGATATTGAGGAAGTAGTACATGGTAGTTCTCTTGATTTAAGAGACTTGGAAGGTGAGTTATTCAACATTAAAATCCGGCATGAGATAAACATCGCACCAATGAAAAACTATATTGAATAATGGTTCAAAAAATTAATTGATAAATTAACCAACGAAGGGAAAGAAACAGTTGAGATGGTTCCTATAACCGTCAATGAAGACAATAAAAGGGTAGTAGCAAGCAAGTGAAGAAAACGAGAGACCATCATAGTAATTTTTATGCTGACCACATATTTCTTTCTTTATCAGTTCTTTCATCCAGTTACTCCACTTCTTTGACTAAAAAGGTTTAACTGAAGTTTGATAACTTCTCCCTATTTTCTTTCCAGGTCGTTTTGTTCTACTATCACCCACCATCCTCCTTATACAAGCTTACTTCTTGTTTATATTTTTTTTATTGTCTGTAGGAGCCCCAATCCCATTCCTAAGGATAAACACATTTAAACTTCAAGGCTTTGTAACAAACTATATATTTTTTCAGAAAATTCAAGAGAGTTATTTCAGGATCAGTTTTGACTGTGCTTTGTAACTCTGAGTTTTGAGTATAAAGTATTTTAGATTGATCTATCATTATATTTATTTGATCTTCCCATGTGTTGAATCTGTTAAAGTTCTCTTATGCATGCAGACCATCTTATTTTTATTTTATGTGATCATAAATATTTAGTTGAAATTTTGTCTATATTTTTCAAATGTATGAAGTGTGAGGTTCTTGTTCATTTCTAAGTAGCTTTCTTTAAAAAGAAAAACATTTCTTTTTCATTCTTGTTATTTTTTCTTGCAATCTTTATATTTCTTTAATTACCATGACAAACTTCTACAAAGTCCCATATTCTGAAAATCTAGAGTCCCAAGAAAATCTTAAAGTAAAGAGGAGTACCACCTCTATAAAAACGCAGGGGGATTTGTATCCTCGTGAGGTTTTTGTTTCGGTCATAACAGATTCAAGTGCAACAAGGCTTGACAGCTTATTACAACATAAATTAGGGCAAAGTGGCATCGAATCTATTTTCAAACTAAGTAGAGATACACATCAACTTCAAATCTACTCAAGTACGTCAAAACACTGCGGGTACATATTATAACTTTCAAATTATTCAAACTACATATTATAACTTTCATATTATTTATGGAATTGAGCATATCATAATAGTTTTGTATTATAATCAAATTTATAAAATAAGAGGACAATCATCCACATCAATATCAATGTTTAAGTAGGTGTCTTCTAAATTTTCAATTTATACTAAAAATTGTACTAAGCATCTTTTAGACTTCCCATTGAATTTAGGAAAAAAAAAAAAAAATTATCTACTACACACAAATTCTATTGAATTTAGGGGAAAAAAACATTTTTTATCCATTGTTGGGTCTTTTAATCACCTTCCTAATTTCTCAAGAAGATAGTTAGAAAGATTGTACATTTAATTATCAATTCGGGGCTTGTATGAAATTTATGAACTGTCGTGCACTGTATATGCAGGGACGACTATTCTTTCTATGTGTTTTAGTCATAGTTTCAATGATTACTTTTGTGGTTGGAGTATAGACAATTCTCAATCTATGGAAAGCTTCTACATAAATCCACATTTGCACAAATAAAAACACACATTGCAGAAATGAAAGCATACTAACAAGAAAGTAAATCACTCAAGAAGTGGTGGGCTCCTTAGCTCACTGCTTTCAACCACTTGTAGGTATTGGTAAACTGCTTGCAGAATTGAAACTCTAAATTACTTTTGGAGAAATTGAAATTCACACCACTTGCTAAAAATGGATCACACGTGCTAAAAGAAATTGATTAACAACTTGCTAGAAAATAAATTAACTAAGTCCTAGAAATCAGAGCCTAATATTTTCCAAGATGATCCATGTCATTACTCAAACCAACAAATATAGTCATTGCATTAAGCATAGTTATTCAACAGCATAAAACAATGCAACCCAATCTGAAATGTGTTTATTAGAAATAACTGAATAAATGAAATCCAACATAAACACAACCTCGCATGAATGATTTGAACCAAGAAACTAGTTACGAAATTAAATTAAATAAATCTTACTTGAGATTACAAGAAATCAAGCAACCATCTAAGCTACACAACACTTTGTTCTTGGGGAGTGGGCCCTGCCTCCATAAAATAGAGTGTTGGTATTTATTCTACATTACCGCTCATTTCATAAATTAATTAATTTAATTAAGATAATCAAAAGAAATCAATCTATTACAAATATGCAAAGAAAATAAATCAAATGAATTAATTAAATCACAGGTGCAGAAATTATAAAACCAAAATGAAAATGAAAACTCAAACGGATTAATTAAATAATACATTAAGAAAATCATAAAACTATAAAATAAAAACTCATTGAATTATTTCATTGTCATTAGTACATTTCTCTAAGAGTCCTCCCCAAATAATGGAGAGAGTGCTCTCTTTTATACATAAATTCAATGGAAACTAGAAATAACAAATATCTAAATAAATCCACTTATGGATTTAATAAATCTATAGTGGTTACAACAATTTCCTAAATAATAAATAGTTTCTACGATCTTTTCTATCAATTAGCAATTAATAAATAACTTCCAAGATATTTTGCTAACAATTAGCAAATAATAAATAACTTCCAAATCTTTTGCTAACAATTAGCAAATAATAAATGATTCCAAGATATTTTGCCTAAGAATTCCAAGATATTTTAGTAACAATTAGCAAAAAATAAATAACACAAAGATATTTTTTCCAAGAATTCCCATATTTTGTCTTGGAATTGCAAAATTATCTCCATATCTTTGTTTTTCTTGGATTAATATAATTGTTGCATAAATACATAAATGAAAGATATGTGAGAGCATGGCTCATGGTTCTCATAGTTCAAGGTTATTTGGACGAGTTGCATCATTGTTCATAGTTACATCATAGGAGTTGTGGCACTATTCAGAGTTGTGACATGGGAGTAGCAGTGAGTTGCAGCAAATTGGGTAAACTTGATTTCTCAAAAAGGACGATTTGGGTTGTTGAGATATTTTGAGGATACACTTATAATGACTTAATAATGTCTCATATGAAAAATCTCAAGGACCCACTTCGTAGATGTTTAGTTATATAAGTAACAATGGTGATGACATAAGAGTAGCAGCAAACTGGAGTAACAACAACTAGGAGTTGCAGCAAATCGTGAAAACTTTATTTCTCAAAAAGTACGATCTGGGTTGTTGAGATATTTTGAGGATAACATATTTTGACTCAATAATTCCTCGTGCAAGAAATCTCAAGAACCCACATCGTGAATATTCAGTTGTAGGAGTAACAACAGTGACAACTAGTTTTGCAACAATCACAAACTAAACCACATTTTTGAAGATACGTGCATAGTATGTTACCTCTCTAATATTTAACCATAACTCATATGAAATACTAAAGAAATGCAATGGAAAACACCTTGGTTTTAAATCGTGCATATAAGCATTAAAATTGATTAATAGGAATTAATACGAGGTTATGGGTAAGCAAGAAGGGATTAAAAATAGGGGAAAATTATGTAAAATGATGACAATTCCATGGCCCAACATCTACTAAACACAAATTCTACCCAGAATGTCTCCCTACTCATAATGTCATTTCATCATCTGGGGTAATTTTCCTGTAGGTGGAAAAGTGATTTGTGTGTAAAAGTCAGAATATACATATGCCTTGTACTTCCAACACATAGTAGAAGACATTTCCGTCTCAAACCAAGTCAAGATTAATAGTGATAAAAGAAGACAGGAACAATAATAAAAAAACAAGAAAAAATAACCTATCTTTTATTTTCTTCATAGTAACATATAAATCCATCACTAAAATTTTTAAACAATCATTATCCATTTCTATATCTTTTAAACAGCCAAGTCAACAACTGTTTTTGTTTTTATCCTTATCTACTATTAACATGAATTTATCTTAATTAGTCATCTAATGCAATATCACCTTAGAGAAATAGAAAGAAAAAGCACCTGAAAAAATCCATATTGATATAATCCGAGAAAACCAGCCACCTTGTTCAGTCTTGGCCTCTCATTGTTCTGATATAGTAATCTGGAATATTTTGAAGACAATTGATTCCATTAGAAATCGATCTCCCATTGGACCTTATACTTCTCCATTTTCGTTGCAAATGGTCTCCTCTATTGTCTCCATTTTCTTTGCAAATGGTCTCCTCTGTTGTCAACAGTGTTTTAGTTTCTTCTCTACCATTTTCTCTAATGTCCTAGAATACTCGGGGATCGATATATCTAAGTCTAAGGGCATAGTATTGGCATTCAACAACGTAATCATATTTCAGAACATATGTTATTTATGGAATTTCCAGATAAATACAAGAACATATGCTATTTATTTTTTGTGTGCTTTGGGGATCAAAGGTCATAAGGAATATCCCAACAATAATCATGGTATGAGGTCATAAGGAATAGCCCAACAACAATCATGGTATGGATGGATGATATAGGTTTGGAGGTGGGTTTGGAGATGATTGTAGAAGCATTTGTTGAAGAAGAATCATGCTATAGGTTTGGAGATGGTTGCAGAAGCACTTGTTGAGGAAGAAGGTGGAAAGGATAGTGGGAAGTAGGTGAACAAGGACAAGGGATGAACAAGGTAAGGCTCAACCACTACATGTGTAAAGGTAACACTAACTTTAATTTTATCAATAATGAAATGAAAGAGGTAAAATTAACTTCAAGTTGATCAATGATGTCGACTATTAGAGCAATGAATATGAATTAAGAAAAGGCATAGTAATAAATACATATGAATTAAGAGTGAGAGTGTACATTAACATCTTAAGGGTTTTTAGAATTTTACAACTGAACAATATTTTCATCTCTAACAAACACTTGAGAATTTTACATAAGGGGAAATAAAGTCCCATTGTAACATATGAACCCATGGATAAAATTGGAAAATGCAAAAAGTCGTTTTAATTTTTTAATTAAATCATTTTAATAAAGCAATTTAACAAAACCTTGGATATAAAGAAATTTGAGGAGAAGAGATTGACCCATAGAAAAAATGGTATGTAAGATAATTATGAAAAAGGCATGAAAAAAAGGTCTTCATAATATTTTTAGGAGAAGTTTCTTTCGGATTAATGTTTTCCCAAAAAAATTAAGTTAACAAATTAGCACTAAATATAATACAATAAAACAAAAGTGCATTTTTGCTCTTCCCAAAGAAATCATAAATTCAATTCAATAACAAAGGAGATCCTCGCATGTAATTACATGCAGAATGGAGAATCAACTAACATGACAGCTGGTCTTAAATGACAATATTTAAGATAGGACAGCTTGCAGTAAATGGAAATATTTAATATATTTAAAAAAAAATTAAAGATCCACATATTAAACAAGTTCAAAACGGAAAATCATCTAACATGATAGTTGGTCGTAGAGTTATATGGATAATGGAGAATCAACTAACATTACAGCTAATCTTAAATGACAATATTTAAGATAGGACAATTGCCATTAAATGGAAATATTTAATATATTTAAAAAAAAAAATTAAAAATCCACATATTAAATAAGTTCAGAACGGAAAATCAACTAACATAACAGTTGGTCGTAGAGGGAAATATTTTAATTTTTTTTTTTTAATTTTAAAAATCCACATATTAAATAAGTGCACAATGGCAATCAATTAACACGATAGCTCCCCAGATCTAAGGACAAGGACAAATGGAAATATTTAAGATTTTTTTAAATTTTAAATTTTAAATTATTTTTGTTGACAATTTCAAATTTAAACAAGTGTTGCATGGCAGCGTAGTCCCTGCTAGGTTGGGATGGGAGTAAATGCGACCTAGTACAGACACATGGCTACAAAGTTGAAATACATGTGGTTTGCATGTAGAACATAGTATTCCCGAATTAGTTCTTCCTGAAAAATATAAAAAATTATCAATATTTGAAAGGTTGTTGGACACAAAAAATATAGCATTACCGAAGTAGTAATTTATAAACTATACATACCGAAAATGTAATTTATAAAGTAGATATCTAGTTTTATACATACGAAATATGTACTTTTATAATGGATCGCGGGTTGTTCGGCTGGCGGGATGAAAATTGGGCGTCTAATGTTCTGTGCCCTAGAAATAGCACCGACAGTTTTGCGATACATAAATTGGGCCTCCGATGTTCTCTGCGATACAAAAATTGAGGAGTGGAGTTGCAGACTATAGAACTTGATCAGAAATAAATAAATTGTACATACGAAATATGTAGTTGTATAAAGTAGATATTTATTTTTATAGATACGAAATTTGCACTTTTATAAAGTATGGGGATGAGATTTTATAGAGCATGCATGGAGCCCTCATTGCATAGTTGGCTAGTTTTTGGATCGCGGGTTCTCGGGATGGTGGGGTCAAAATTGGGCCTCCGATGTTCCGCTCCCTACAAATAGCAATGACAGTTCTGCGATATACAAAATGACAGGTGGAGTTGCGGAGTATAGAAATTTAAAAAATGTAATTTATAAAGTAGATATCTAGTTTTATACATACGGAATATGTACTTTAATAATGGATCGCGGGTTGTCTGGCTGGCGAGCTGAAAATTGGGCATCTGATGTTCTGTGCCCTACAAATAGCACTGACAGTTCTACAATACAGGAATTGGGCCTCCGATGTTCTCTATGATACAGAAATCTAGGAGTGGAGTTGCGGACTATAGAAATTCATCAAAAATAAATAAATTATACATACGAAATATGTAGTTGTATAAAGTAAATATTTACTTTTATAGATACAAAATTTGTATTTTTATAAAGTATGGGGATAAGATTTTATAAAGCATGCACAGATCCCTTATTGCATACTTGGCCAGTTTTTGGATCGCAGGTTCTCGGGCTAGCGGGGTCAAAATTGGGCCTCCGATGTTCTGCACCCTACAAATAGCACTGACAGTTTTGCGATATACAAAATGACAGGTGGAGTTGCGGAGTATAGAAATTTAAAAAATGCAATTTATAAATTAGATATCTAGTTTTATACATACGAAATATGTACTTTTATAATGGATCGCGGGTTGTCTGGCTGGCGGGATGAAAATCGGGCGTGTGATGTTCTATGCCCTACATATAGCACTGACAGTTCTGTGATACATAAATTGGGCCTCCGATGTTCTCTGTGATACAGATATCGAGGAGTGGAGTTGCGGACTATAGAAATTCATCAGAAATAAATAAATTATACATACGAAATATGTCGTTGTATAAGTAGATATCTAGTTTTATAAATGCGAAATTTGTACTTTTATAAAGTATGGGGATGAGATTTTATAGAGCATGCACGGAGCCCTCATTGCATACTTGGCCAGTTTTTGGATCGCGGTTTCTCGGGCTGGCGGGGTCAAAATTGGGTGCCCTATAAATAGCACCGACAGTTTCGCGATATACAAAATGACAGGTGGAGTTGCGGAGTATAGAAATTTACCAGAAATTAATAATGTCTATTATATAATAGAATAGTAATAACGTCTGTTACACCGAATTAGTTTGCTTTAAAACAAGACTTTTCTTGGACAAAAAATATATAGCATTGTCGAATTAGTTTTATTTGCACACGTTTTATAGAGCATGTACGGAGTGCTCATTCCATACTTAGGCAGTTTTTGGATCGCAGGTTCTCGAGCTGGCCGTTTCAAAAATGGGCCTTTGTTGTTACGTGACCTACAAATAGCATCGAGAGTTTCATGATATACAAATTGACAAGCGGGCTTGTCAACTATACAAACTTATTATAAAATAAATAATGTTTGTTACATATCTCTGGAAATTACATCAACGTCGTTGAAGACCAAAAAATTAGCATAGAATAGAAGACAAGAAATGTAGCATATCCGAATTAGTTTTATTTGGAACAAACAAGAAAGGTTCCTGGAAACCCAAAATTTAGTATACAATAAGGGCATTGACGAATCAGTTTTCTTTGGAATTTATAAAAATTAATAATGTCTATTACATGTTTCTGGAAATGTAAATGTGTTTGTCATACAGACTGGGATTGGGGCTCCCACGGACCATAAAAATAAATAAGTACAAGTATTAGGAACGTCGAAAGAAGAAGTGTGTGATGGTAGAGAGGAAGACCTGAAAAGAAGAAATTGGAAGTTATGAGTCTTTGGTTACATTTTTTTATTTAAAGAGGACATAAGTGGATTGATAAAGAAAAGAATATGAGAGCATAGACTTAAATTGGATTGATAAACAAAACAATATGGCAGTATAGACTTACTATGAATCCGATGTGTTTTTGTTGCTGTCGTCGATGGGCATTGGAGTCATGTTGACCGGTTGTTGTCCTTGCTGGACGAGGTCGTCCATTCTCTGTTGGAACCATTCTTCGATGTAGATTTTCATGGGGGATGTGTTGATTTCATCCTGGATTTCTATGTCGTAAAGGTCATTTTCTAATTTTCTTAGATCCATTGAAATACTATGCAGAATCTGTTCAATTTCTTCATTGTGTGAGGCATAGTCCAGTACCCAGCACTCGTTCTCATCTAGACGATGTTTAAGTATGCCGTAAAACTTTTCGAAAGACAACCCCTTTAAAATATCAACTTGTTCCTGGAAGGCTTCTTTGGTGACTGACAAGGATTTGAGAATTAAGTTAGGATCTTGAACCTCGTTGGTAGTTCTGGTTAAGTCCATCTGTAGCAGGCTTGTGAATAAATCTTCCTTTTCTGATATGACTTGTTTACATGATTTGACAATGAGCTTCATGTTGTCAACTTTCTTTTGTTAGCATGCTTTTAATTTTTTGGTGCACTTTGGGGAGGGGAGTTTCTCCTGTCTTCTTTTCAGTTCCGATGTGTTGACGGCATAGTTGGCAAAAGGTGCCAGTACCTTCTCACAGAAAAGTTGTTCATTTTTAAATTCGCCTCCAAATGTTCCAGCAAATCATTCGCCTTCTTTCTGAAGGAAAGTAAATTTTGTGATGTTTCCCGGGCTTTAGTAACTAGCTGCATTCTTTTGTTGATGTTATTCTCTACAAGGGATCTAGAGCATGCAAGAAGGGTAGAGGATACTTTCATCTTCACTACAGTGGTAGACGGCATGATTTTTTCCAAAGGACTGGCAAATTCTGGGGTTGCAATGAAAGCCTGCTCAAATTTGTTGAGGCGTTGTTTCAGATTGGCATGATCCATTTCCATTCCTCCAATGGAATCACAAAGAATGTCACTAGTTACCTGGTGAAATGAGCATATTTGGGAGGATGACATTTTTCTAAAGTTAGTCTCTGTGCGAGATTTTCCTTTCTTGTTTGTTACATCTCTCTTTTCAATGACCATGCTTTTAGATTGACTGTAAAAAATAGCGCTCTGGATTACGAAGGATTCATCTATGTCAAAAAATTCGGTGTCAGATATTTCTATCGTGGATGACCCAATTTTTTGCGTGTGTTGTTCTTCAATTTCAAGTTGTAGTTTTCCACTTTCAATTTCGGGTTCCTCCGCCTACCCTACATTTTTTTTTGTCTTCTTCGTCAGTGGAATTTTGTGAGAACTATCAATATTTATGCTAGGAGGGTTCTTATCTCCTCCTTCGTTCGAAGAATTTTGGGTTTCTTTTTTACTGGGGTGGACTGTCGAAGCAATGCTCCATGATGTCGTGCTTTTGGGAGTGTTGGTGGGGGACTGTATACTCTTCTCACCGGATACTTTTCCATGTTGTCTGCACAATTCAATCGCGCTTTGGAATTTCTGTGCATCGCAATTGGAAGAAGCAGAATTGTTGTCAACACTGTCCCTGTCTTGGGTCAAGTGTATATGGATAAAAGAGGTGTTAAAGCCAACACCTAGTAAATGTTCTCAAAAAATGCCATTAGGGTCGAACCCTTTTAGCCTTTCAATGTACGTTAGGTTCAATTTCTTGAAATGGGTAGCAAACTCATCAATCTTGTTGATGTTTCTGCACACAAAGTCTCCGACTTTCCAGGGCAGAGGAATGAACTGTTTTTTTTTCTTGTCGTGGAAAAAATGCAACCAGTGGTTGTATTGCCTTGCTATTTCTGCAACAAACATCTTGTTCGTGATGTGGCATGGAAGGAAGGAAGGATTTTCCTTAGAAACAAATACCATGAGAACACTGTGATTTTCCTCTTGCTCAATTGTGCCCTTTCTGTTCAAAAACATGGTTGCCTAGCCATACATTCGCGGAGCATCCTTGCCTAACAATAAATCTTTGAAAACTGAGACAAAGCCATTAAAAACTTCATAAAAACAATGGAAGGCCTTGTGCCTCCATAGGCCCTCATGCCAGAATGTTACTGGGTTGAATCCACAGTTTATTTTATTTGAAAGAGAAAGTTTTGGAAACAGACAACAATACAAAATTGCGAAAATCAAGTACGATGACATATAGAATTTATTCAATTCTTTGAATCGTGACAACTGGGAACATAGCTCAATGGAAATTAGGTTCCCCCAATCGAAAATGTATTGTTCCTTGACTGTGAAATACAAAATATAAATAATTATATGGGAAATGCTTGTTGTGGATGCCTGTCCCGTTATTCTTGTAAATAGCCAAGCAATTTCCCGGAATGGATTTCTAAAGGAACTTACCTGCAACCTTGTGATATCTTTAGGAACTGTTGTCGGGTCTTCGAGGAAGTCGACTAATATGTCCAACTTATTATGATGTTTTTCTAGAAACTTCTTGCAGTCTTGTCCTCTGAATGTCAATGTTGGTTTCAACAATTTTAACATCTCGCGAAAGACCTAAGGTGACAAAGAAACATGAGAGTGGTCGCGAAGTGGAATATTTTTTGCCTGGAATATATTTTTCAACGCACCAAGAGACCACCTCTTTACAGTCAAAAACCTCAGGGACGCATCCTGCACGAGCAATCTCAGAGGTCCAAATCACTTCATTCTGGGCGGAACAGGATGAATAGTAAAAGTATGCCCTGGACCAATGGAAGGTCTGGTCCTCTTGTGAAAACATATTTACTGTATCTCCACAAAATTGCTCTCGACCTGCTGTCATAAGTTTACAAGAACGTTTATTTTTTCCAGACGATGAATGAAATGAAAAGTTGGAAGGGATAATATAACCCTGGGAAAATTTTGGTCGAAAGCGTGTGAATGGGAGATGTCCTCGAGACTTTCATTGATTAATGACAATTTGGACAGTTGTTTCATGATGCGTTGTTAACATTAAACAGTACTAATTCAATACATAGAAATGTGAACATGGTGGATATTGCAATGAGCAATTAAGCATTGTAGATTTCTTGATCGGGCCAACACGACGACGCGTGTTCGAGATGAACAATCGGAAGGGATAAAATAACTCTCCGAACATATTGGTTTAATGCGTAATAATGGAACATCTCCTTGAGATTTTTGCCCATTAATGACAACGTTGACGGTTCATGCATGGTCGATTGTTACCATGAAAGGTTTCTAATTGCATAGTAAGAAAGGACAGAGGTCGCGAGTAGAGGAAAAAAACTGCTGCAAAATAGGGTTGCAAGGTACAACCATTGAAGGTGAGGGGGTGAGGGTCAAATTGTATGTCTCGGAACCTTTTGAGTGCAACACATGTAACAGCGAAGAGGGTATGGTAAGACAGTCGGAAGGACAGGAAGTTAGTGGGCATGGAAGGCAGTGAGAGATACTTTGAAACATTTGTGAGCAGTGGTAGAGTGAAAGTTGCGAGTTCAACGAGCCCGTGTTGTAATTGTAGATCACGAAAGTTTTGAGTGCAAGATGTACATGACGCAACAAGAAGCAGAGTTTGAAACTGCGAACCCGCCAACCGTGGCCATAAAATTGGCCAACTATGGAGAGCAATAGCGGTTGGTCGGATTCGTCATGTGATTATATATATGGAGATAAAGATATCTCAACTGGCCAAGGCTGGAACCCGCGTTTATAGATAGGCGACTAAGTATATAACAACAAAGTGGTGGAATTGTAAATCACGGAAATTTTGAGTGCAATATGTATATCACAGAACAAGAAGCAGCAAAGTTTGAATGCGCGAACCCGAAACACTGACTAAGAATTGGAGATTTCGTGAACCCGTTTCGTATTGTTGTGTGCAGTTGTCACTTGTAAGAGTCATTAGTAAGAGCATAACCAATGTATATTAGCAAGCACATTTGTGAATCGTGGAACAGTGAATCTTGCGAGTTCGAGGAGCCCGCAATAAAATTGTAGATTGCCAACCCAGCAACAGCGGCCATAAAATTGGCTAAGTATGGAAAGCAATAGCAGTCGGTCGGATTCCTGGTGTGATTATATAGATGGAGATAAAGAAGTCAGCCCGCCAATGCTGGAACCCACAATTATAGAAAGGCAACTAAGTATATAACCAAAGAGCCATAATACAGGGGAAGAAGAAAAGGGAAAAAAGACAAAGGAGTCGACGGTGGAATTGTAGATCATGTAAATTTTGAGTAGAAGATGTGAACCCGGTAGTCGATTTGTATATTGCGGAGGGCCAAATGCCAATTGAGGCAGAGATAGATAATTTGAAACATTTGTGAACTGTGGTACAACAAAGCTTGATGCCAACCCGAAAAAGTATCCAAGAGTTGCACATTTAGTGAACCCACCAACAGGAGGATCCAAAACAGGCTGAGAACGTATCTGTAGAAGACGCAAGTCCCCGACGTTCAACTTGTATTGTTCCGAACATTTGAAGGCATAATTTGTAACACAGAAGAGAAGACGATGTCTGAACCTAGCAATCAATTTGTATATTGCACAGGGTACGATGCCACCTGTTTCGTACCTTTGTCCAGTTCTCACTAGTAAGAGCTAATTTAGTATCAAAAATAATTTTTTAGATTCTGTTAGATACTTCATAGGGATTAGCATCGGTAAACAATGGAAACCTCAACCCCTCCAACCCTGCATTCCATGTGTGAATTTTTATATCACAGAAATCGAAGCGTTGTTTGGAGGACACAAAACAATAGAAGTGCAATGTTGAGTCAGCCAGTCTGCATGTCCACTTGTCAATTTGTATATCACGGAATCTTGGGTGCTATTTGCAACACACGCAACAATGGAGGCCCAATTTTGAGCCCGCCCGCCCGAGAACCCACGGTAAAAAATGTCGCCAGGTATGAAATGTGAAATTCGTACATGCTCTATAAGATTTCAACCCGGCAATAGGAGGATCCAAAACAGGTTGATAAGGTGTCTACAGAGGAGGTGAGGCTTGGACCTTCTAATTGTATCGCTCCTAACAGTTGAATTCATAATCTGTAACACGAAAGAGCGGACGATGTCGGAATCCAGTAGTCAATTTGTATATTACGGACAGTGAAATTCCAACTAATTCGTACCTCTGTGTCTAGTTGTCACTACTACGAGCTAATTTAGTATTAAAATTATTTTTTTAGGTACTGTTAGATACTTCATAGGGACTAGCATCCGTAAACAATGGCAATTTCCACCCCGCCAGTCCTACATTCCGTGTGTCAATTTCTATATCGCGGAACTGGGAGCATTTTCTGGAGGACACAAAACAATATAAGTGAAATGTTGATTCAGCCAGTCTGCAGGTTCGCTTGTCAATTTTTATATCGCAGAACTCTAGGTGCTATTTGTAGGCCACAGAACAATGGAGACCCAATTTTAAGCCTGCCTGCCCGAGAACCCACGATCCAAAATGTCGCTAGGTATGGAATGCGGAATTTGTACATGCTCTATAGAATATCATGTCCATATTTTATAGTCCCATAATACACGGGAAGAAAATAAGGGAAAAATGAAGGAGGAGTTTTCAGTGGAAGTGTAGATAATACACAGGAATAAGAGAAGGGAAAAAGAACTAAGTATCTCGTAGAAGAACATCTAGTGTTTGATTATTAATTCAAATGCTTGTGAATCCCTACTAAGTTGTCACCAGTTAAGCCATAAATTGTAGATCACGGAAGTATATTTTGTATCACTATGTCCACTTGTCACTAGTAAGAGCATTGCTGATGTATATCAGGAAGGACGCGAAGTTGTTGGGGATGGAAAGCAGGAAAAAATACTTTGAACGAAATTAATGTATAGGAGGAACCCGCAGTGGAATTGTAGATCATGGATGTTTTGAGTGTAAGATGTATATAGCGGAATGATAAGCAACTGGGTTTGCAAGTGCCAGCTCCGCAACGACGGACAAAAAAATCGCTAAGTATGGAAAAGAACAGCGGTCGGCCGGATCCGTCGTGCGAGGATATAGATGGAGATGTTAAGGAATCAATTGCAGATCACTAGTAAAAGCATTAAGTGCATATCACTGAAGTTCTTTAGCTACCACATGTATATGATGAAATAGGGGACATAGGTGGTGGGTGTCGCGAACCTGGGGCCTGCTGCCCAGATAACTAGCTAAGTATTGGCCAAGACAAAGTTTTGATATCTATTTCAATATTTTTCATATTAGTATCTATCAATGGAGAAAGTTTTCATGTTTATATGAATAATATTCATACTGATATATATTAATGGATCATTTCTGTTTCAAATGCAAATGATCTCCCAATTTGCAAGATGCTCTTCAGCTTGCAAATTTCGTTGAAACCATGAAAATTTTGACTGCAAGATGAACATAGCGCAATAAGAAACATGAACTTGCATTGTAGTCTCAACGAGATCAACTCCTTATCATCTATTCATCTTGTATTCGTTGCAATGACATCAACAAACGTCGGCTCTCCATAAACATCAATATCTAAATTAAATTAAATGTAATCAAAATTTGGCATGACTTTAAGTAATTAAAGAATAAATTGCAGACCATGGAAGTTCTTAGGCTGCAAGATGTATATGACAGAACAGTGGACATAGTTTTTTAATACCACAAACCCAAACATAATTTCCTAAGCTTTTCCAAAGAGGATTTTTTTTGTTTTTATTCCAATAGTATTGATATTAGTATATATGCACGGATATTATCAAATAGAAAAAGCTGCAATATATCCAACATACTTCACAGGAACATTGCGTCAACAGTTCAGTCGCGTTGTTGTAACTCATTAATTATTCTTAAATGTAAAATGTAAAGAAAGAATAGCGCAGGTTTTATTTAGATTGAAGTAGTGGGCAACAGAAACGAAAGTGTGTCCTTCATGTTTAACGACACAAGCGAAGAAGGTACAAAATACCATTAAAACAAATACCAGAAATTGGAAAATACCATTAAAATATAAACCGAAATTATTCTATATTCAAATAAGATGGGTTACAAAAAACAGTTGAGGCTATTTGTGACAACAATTGCGATTTCGCCTACCCTCGACCAATAAAAAATATGTACATTGATGAAGCTTCTTTATAGTTTTCTTGACGTTCAAACTCTTTCTTCGTAAAACACGAGTTCAATATCAATTTTTGGTTTTGTACTTAATCGGTGTTGCCAAGTACATCTATCCCATTTTTTTGAATACCTTGTTTGTAGGTAGTAACTGGTATTCTCCCTATATTTGATCGTTTGTTTGGTTGAGAAGCCTACCTGAGGATTTGTATGTGGAACTTCTTTGCTTTATTATAGTAAATTGAAAGAAACGTCCAACCTAGATGCAAAATGCAAATCTGTTGAGGTACATAACTTCTTTGGGCAACATAGGTGTGGCAAGTGCATCAAATGCTGCAGAATGCACCAGCACAGGGCTGGCAAGTGTATCAAATGTTGCATATGGCATCAGAATATATATTTCCTCATAGCGGTGGAGGTATGGCGACCGACAGAAATGTCTAGAATGTTCGGAAGTCACGCCAAATATGTGGAGTCTGCAACTACATCCAGAGGAAACTAAACAAACTTTGACAAAGAACATAGCTTTCTGTCAAGTCGGCTACCAGACCCACATGCAAGTCATCAAACTATGAAATAGAACCTTTTGTAGTGATAATATGTCGTTTTATCCACCCATACAGTTTGTGTTACTCGCCTCCGAGGTAGACAAATACTAGTGCAATCTCTACAATTCAATACACTTGCCAAATCTGTGTTGTTGGAAGAAGCTATATACTTAAACGAAGAACTATTTTTCACGTGACCTCAAAATCCATTACAATTCCCAGCAAGAAAACAAAGAAGTTCAACCAACAAATTTCCAAGCAGCCTTTTCAACCAACCAAAGCATCGAAGACAGGAAGAACACCAACCAAAACATACCTCTGTTCTTTTTTCTTCGTCCTCTCTAAGTTTCTCTTGTATAACAGTTTTTTTTTTACTCAAAGCTCACGTCACATAAAACCAGTCTGTCTTCTTTCATGTGCCCCTCAATCGCATCTCTAAATTGTCTTACATGTCCATGACCAGGAACATTAGAATGAAATCACCCTAAAGTGCAACTCTTTGATGATAGAGAGAAATGGAAATAAGTATTTAAAACAAACGTTGGATGGTCTTCCGTAGATTTTGTGTTGATTCGCTTTAATCACAGATGTTCTCGATATTTTCACTTATTAATGCCAATCTTTTTTAATACGTATGCTGAATAGTGACTAGCAACACGTATTAAAATTCCCATATCCAAGCAGATTCTCAAATCTGACATCTAAGATATGCACAATATTAAAGAGGGACATGACAGCAAGGCCTCTGTGGGTGACACGTTCGTCAACTATGATGAAGCTTTTAAGAAAAATATAACTGCACAAGCAAAAAAATAAAATAAAAATTATTTTCGCAAATTCAAAATGCAGGCAAAAAGAAATTACCAGATCTGATAGTATTCGCCTATCTATTCATTTTAATGGGAGATGTCCTCGAGCTTTTCAGTTATTAAAGCCCATGATTTCGAAATGCACAATATTAAAGAGGGACATGACGTCAAGGCCTCTGTCGGCGACACGTTCGTGAACTATGCTAAATATTTTAAGAAAACTAAAACTGCACAAGAAAAAAAAACAAAAAAAAAATATTTTTGCAAATTCAAAATGCAGACAAAAAGAAATTACCAGATCCCATAATATTCGTCTATCTATTCATTTTAATGGGAGATGTCCTCAAGCTTTCCAGTTATTAAAGCCCATGTTTTCAAACCTGTCTAGTGGGTTCTGACTTTTGAAAACATATTTAATGTGTATTGGGAAGCGCTGAAGGTAGCGGGGATGGAGCCCTATGTAATAGACGTTACTACTATTTTTATGTTTTTGTTGAGGACCGTATGTAAAATGTACGTAAAGAAAAGTAATTCGAGAATGCTAGTTTTTTTGCACCAACCCTTCAAGTTCAAATACTTTGCAAGTTCGATTTTCAATTTGTATATCGCGAAACTCTTTGTGTTATTTGTAGGACACGGAACAAGAGAGACCAAACTTAAATCCTGCCACCCCGAGAACCCGCAATCCAAAAAATGCTTACTATTTTTTTTGTGTGTTTTTTGTCCACCAGGGTTTGTAAAACGTACGTAAAGTAAACTATTTCGAGAATGCTAATTTTTTTGGACATGACGCCCTTCAAATTAAAATAGTCCCCAAGTCCGATTGTCAATTTGTATATCGTGGAACTCTTCGATTGTCAATTTTCATCCGCCTGCCCCGAGAACCCGTGATGAAAAAACTGGCTAACTATGGGATGAGGGCTCCGTCCATGCTTTATATATCTACTTTATAAAATTACATATTTCCTATGTTTAATTTATGCTATCCAAGAGCACTTCTTATAAAGAAAACTAATTCGGAAATGCTATTGTATACACCATAGTTCGATACAACCTATCCGCGAAGCCACGTCCATAAAGCAGGCTAAGTATGGAACCGAACTGTGGTCGGTCAGAATGATGGTGGAACTCTCTCTGCTATTTGTAGGGCACAGAACAACAGAAACCCAATTTTCAGCCCACCACCCCGAGAACTCGCAATCATTAACTTATGTTGTCCAGGAAACCTATAATTTCATAAATTGCATTCTCTTCTGTCCAGGAGGCCTTCTTTTAAAGAAAACTAATTCGGGAAAACTAATGTATACACTGAACAGGACCTTTCATTGTTCGATAGAACCTATTGGCGAAGCCGCATCCATAAAACTAGTTAAGTATGAAACCAATGGAGGTCAGTCGGAATAACCATAGAAACGTGAGAAATTAGAGTCAAACACAGTTTACAACAGGAAAGTAAAATGGAGAGGACAGGTATATCTCCCACACAGCAAAAGGCATTCTCATAACTATGAAACCATAGTAACACAGAATCAATGGAAAAAGCATCGGTAGCTATGAAATATATTTTGTGGCCGACAAATTCTGCTTCAACACGTAATAGATGCAATTTACATCGCCTACAATTCTTTAGTCTGTTATTTTATCTTAATAGTTTTCTATGCAAACTGTTGTGCAAAACTTCAAATTAAAATAGTTCACAAGTCCGATTGTCAATTTGTATATCGTGGAACTCTCTGATTGTCAATTTTCATCCGTCTACCCTGAGAATTCACGATGCTAAAACTGGCCAAGTATGGGATGAGGGCTCCATGTATGCTTTATATATCTACTTTATAAAATTACATATTTCCTATGTTTTATTTATGTTATCCAGGAAACCTATAATTTGATAAATTTCAATGTCTTTTGTCCAGGATCCCTTCTTATAAAGAAAACTAATTTGGAAATGTTAATGTATACACCATAGTTCGATACAACCTATCCGCGAAGCCGCATCCATAAAACTGGCTAAGTATGGAACCGAACTGTGGTTGGTCAAAATGATCGTGAAACTCTCTGTGTTAATTGCAGGGCACGTGTAATAAATAGGGATGATTTTAAGGATGGAATTTTATTTTAAAATGTAGAGACCTTGGCGAATCTTACTAATCCTTCATATGCCAACTATAAATGTTTGGCGATATTTTTGTAAAAATATTCAAATTTCTAAGGATTTTATATAGTTTTTATAAA
>SNQJ01S0067655.1:27338-39649 GCA_010110895.2 Picea sitchensis | reverse complement strand
CAACCTGTCTTTTGTACTAAGACAATACGCTATCTTGACAGAAGGTTGGGTTAGAGGATAAGTTCTATGATCTCAACTTTTAATCCATCTAATACCTTGAATTAGATTTTGATCAAAGGTTAGAATGATGGTCATAGCTACAACATGCAACACTGATCAAAATAATGTCATATCGAATAGATGCATATCAGAATAATCACACCTGGGTTGCATCATTCCTCTGAATGTGCTGGATCTTGAGATCCTTCGCTATCTTGACAGAAGGTTGGGTTAGAGGATAAGTTCTATGATCTCAACTTTTAATCCATCTAATACCTTGAATCAGATTTTGATCAAAGGTTAGAATGATGGTCATAGCTACAACATGCAACACTGATCAAAATAATGTCATAACGAATAGATGCATATCAAAATAATCACACCTGGGTTGCATCATTCCTCTGAATGCGCTGGATCTTGAGATCCTTCTGGATCTGTGGCAAGAGATCCCTTCTCCTGCAAATACTCTTTAAGGTTTAACCATTTAAACATATGTGAGTACATACCTTTGATAGCATTTGCAGGTGGTGGCACCATCTGGCAACAGCGATAATCATTACCAACTCTTTAAAAACTTCAAGGGTGACGGCAACTGGTAGTACGACTGCAACTGCAACTGGTTCTGAGACTGCAATTGCAATTGCAACTTAGGGTTTTATGAGGAAACCCTAATTTTTCAAACTTCGAATTTTGAAATTCTGATCCAGGGGATAGATGCGTTGAGCTGAGGCGAGTTAGCTGGTGCAGTCATATTTCTAAAAATCCAACTTTTACCCCCTCAAACTTGATCTACGGATTTTTGGACTGGTGCTTCTGGTTTTTTGGTACTTCTGGTACTCTGGTTTTCTGGTTTTCTGGTACTTTGTGAAACTAGGGTTTCACTTTCTGGGAGATCTAACCATTGAAAAGGTGCGCTGAAGGTGCCAAAATGATCCTTGGGGGAGGACACACTTTTCTAGGTGGTTTTAGGGCTGAAAAACTTCACCATCAAAAAGCCCTAAATTGCATGTACGGTAACAATAACAATAGCATAACACAAGATCACTGAGAAATACACAATCACAAGAGACATAGCATTTATCCTGGGAAACCCTCTAGGGGAAGAAAACCCAGCAAAACTTCCTTATTATAGATAGCCAATACAATGCCAAGAGATAACTCAAGCTAATACAGAAGATCCTCTCCCAAAGATGCACCACTCTCTCTCCTTCTCTAACTGCAGTTTAGAAACTTGTCTCTCAATGAGCAAGTGAGTTGTGTGTCTAAGTGAGGCTCTAGCCTCCTTATTTATACAAGACTAGCATGTGTGAAGTGTCTCTTCACTGGCAAGGCCGACTTCTCCAACTGGGTGGTTATAACCACCTTTATTATATTTCGAGGCCTCTTGATATATTCTGGGGCCGACTTCTTCTTTTTCCTTTTACAATTACATTATGACCAATCCACAAAAGGGGATTTGGTCCTTTTACAATAGCCGACATGATCAATCCACAATGGGGATTGATCCAATGAATAATATATCAAATAATAATAAGAATACAATTTGCAGTTACATTATTTTAACATTCAAAACTAAGACAACTAAAGAAGCGAATGGACTGTTGCTAGGTCTGATGTGTCCCATCGCTAGCAATTCCTTAATTGCTTTCTCTATCTCATCCTTGAACCTACGAGGATGACGATAGGGTGTTGTGATCATGGGTTTAGCCCCCTCCTCCAACTCAATGGTGTGCTCAAACCCCATGTCAGGTGGTCTCCCTGGTGGAATCGAACCAAAACCCTGCTCATGCCACCCCAATAAGGTCTCAATCTTTGTCTAATACTGTTACTGACCATTTGGATCCCTTTGTGTAGTGATCAAGCACTCTGCAGCATATGCTACCTCCCCATGCCTAAAGATCCTCTCCATCCTCTTAGCCGAAATTGTCCTGGGTGCCCCTTGTCAACATGCCCCTCAGCACAATCCTCTTCCCCTCATAGTCTCTGAACCCCATCTCCAGGGTTTGGTAATTGGTAATGATCTTGCCCAAGGTGATCAACCACTAGACACCCAACACCACATCTATGTCAGATAGGTCAACTACATAAAATGTGTCTCTCACGGTGTAGTTACCTACCTTAATCTTCAAGTTCGAAACTCTTTCTAGACACTCCACCGTGTGGCCATCTGCTACTGCAACGTCAAACCCCTCAAACTCCTCTGTCTGAAGTGCCCGCCTCAACACCAATGAAGCATCAATGAAGTTGTGGGTGGCCCCACCATCTATCAGGGCAATTGCCCACTGTCCCTGAATAGTCCCTCTAATCCGAAGGGTGTCATACCTGGGAACACCAGAAAGGATCGCTATGAATCCTCCCTTTGTTGGTGTCTGTCTGTTAGCCTTCTCACGAGGCTGTGGCACTACTGGTGGTTGGGTCCCTGCCAGTGTCGATGGTCTCTAGGGAGGTTGCTCCTCCGCCTGTGATGGCTCCTCCTCTGAGCTAGTGGATCCACTATCCTGCTCCTCCTCCTTAATATCCACACAGTCTGTTGCCACCTCAATATAATGGATCTCTCCCTTGCCTATGCACCTGTGGCCTGGGACCCAAGGGTCCTTGCAGGTGAAGCAGATCTTCTTCCTCATAAGCTCTCGCCTTGTTTCATCATCCAACTTCTCCTTGCCCTTCCACTCTCTTTGGAATGGCTTCCTGTCTCGGTCCCTCTATGGTATGAAGGGTTTGGAAAAGGGTTTAGTCTTCGACGTTGAGTCTGCTAGATCTCGAGTGCATAAGATGGCATCCTGCAAGGTGTGCCTTCACCCATCCTCTCAAGGGTTCTGTGAGCGCCTCTGTGAACAACATAATCAACCTAGGCTCTGAGATATTTGTCATTGCCACTACTGTTGATTTTTCAATAAGCTAGGTTAAGCATGTAGTTCATTTCAATTTGCATTTGTCTTAACCATAGACAAGAATGTTGCAGCAACCAAACACCATGCACAAGAATACAAGAAGTATCCTGGGAACCCTTCTCAACAAGGGAAGAAAACCTTGTTGGAAGATTGGTTGTTGTCATTGATGTCAACCCTAGTCATGGGTTTTGGACCGCAAGATTGATGAAGGTATTTGGACATGAAGGAAAATGCACATGTAGATACAAGACCCATGGAATGATAGTATACATCATGTTGTTTCCGGTGGTATGTGGCACGTCACGTGGATCCTCATGGTTGAGGAGAAATGAATTTTTGAAGATGACAAAGTGAATTGAAGAAGGAAGTACATGTAGGCCCTAAAGATATTTAAAGAAAAGAATTACAAAATAAGAAATTGTCAGGTCAGCCCTAATGTTAAAAGGAAGTGACAAATGGTATAAATAAATATCATTATACATTCATTTGACACACAAGTCGAATTTCAGTGGAAATCAGAAGTAAAGAAGGCCGGATTTCAAGGGAGGATGAAGAATTTTAGTGATGTGTTCTAAGGTATGTTATTTTCAGGTCATCTTACCATTTTTGCTATAACTTTTTTTCTAGAACGATTCAGATGGTGACATTGCTATGGTAATGAGAAGACATATCAAGGTACCTGTGGTAAAAAGTTCAGCTCTTGATTCGCTATAATTATGGAGATACACTCTGTGGAAGATAGGGCTTTTGACCAATCCTGAAGCTAGTCAATAAACAGGTGTTCCGAGTAAAACAGTCATAACTTCTTCATAGAGAATCCAAATGAAGTGGGACAAATTGCATTGGAAAGAGTACAGACTGTAGTTTCTTCTGTGCAAGTTTCAAAATCTGATGTTAAATATTGAGTGTGAGGCATTCTGTGAAATTTCGGTCTCCTGAATAAACCAGAATTGAACAAAGTCTACCATTCTCTCTATAACTTGTTTTTGGGTGGAAGGAAGGGGCAAGGATGGAGAGTTAAATCCTCTCTTGATATTGGAGTACTGTATAATCCTCTTGGAGGTTTATCCCCCCCTTTACATTTGGAAGTTGTAGCTACCTTTGGAAGTCATTACTTCCCTTGAACAATAACTATTGATTATTTCTCATATATTGTGCATGGTGTAGTGTGGTGTATTAGTGTAACTCTTATACTATTGTTCATTTCTCATTGGATACAGTTGAATGGTTTAAGTATAAGTTGAAAAATGTTTTAAATTGTACTTGATACTGATTCACCCCCCTCTCAGTATCAACAAACCCAACCAAATCCTTTGCTATATTCTTCAAGAGAGACCTTCACCACCAAGACAAACCCTAGCACACAAGAGGGTGCTTAAACCCTAGAACTCTAGCGCCCAAGAGAGGTGCACACTTTTCCCAAGAGAATGTACTTGCTGAAATTTCCAAACTTGTGTGTAGGATATGATTCCACAATGGGGAATCTTCCTTTACTTATATTAGACTTGTCCTATCAACAGAAGCGTCTATTGGCTCAAGGCCGACCTCTCTAAGTCACATTATAATTATTATTATAATTATTATTATTATTATTATTATTATTATTATTAACCAAATTAATTATCTTTTACATTTATTATTAATCACATTAAGGTGGGGTCGACCTGTACCCTTTACATAACAATTAGGGTTATAGGCAGGTCTAACTCTTGAACAATATATAGCAAAGGATCTGATACACCCACTAGTGCTCATCCACTAGGGGCACATCCATCGGGATGTCATATCTCTGGTTCACGACATTACACAGAAGAACCATATCTTCACACGTTCACATGTGCTCGTCCACAAGCACGTCCACTCTACAGATCTTCTTTCCCACTGCCTCACACAGGAGAATCATCTAGATTCTTCTCATCAACTCTGTTGCTCAAAGGAGGATAATACATCATCTTCATTTATGTTCACATGACGATGCACCCAGCACTTTGGGATTTCACACGTTCACCTTGTGCTCAGCCACAGGCATGTCTAACTCAGCATATCGCCTTTCCCACTGGATAATCATCTGGAGTTCTTCTCAACTCTCTGAATGGAGGAGGTCATCTCTATGTTCCTAGCTCTGTCTCAGGTAGGAACCACGTACCCTTCTTAGGGGTTCTCTCAGGGTTGTAAGCTGAGAGAAAGACTCACATAGCTGCAATGATCCACATCTCACAAGTTTGTAAGCTGGAGAATGTCTCACATAGTTGCATTCATCAACAATTGCTACCCACTGCAATTCTGTGATGAATGCCTATGTTGTGCCAGTTTGTCTCAACTGAGCTAGATCCCTGAAATGGATCTCTGGATCCCTCCTGTCAAACTTGTCCATGAGTCTCTCTGTGAACTCCTTGTATGAAGTGATGTGATTGTGACCCAACGTCACCAGTCCATGATGCCACCACTCGTGTGCCTCACCCTCCAAGTGTAGGGTAGCGAAATTGATAGCCTCTGTCTCGGTCATCTGGTTGAGCTTGTAGTACGTGTCTAGCTTTTGTACCCAAGCTCTGGCAGTGCATTTGGACGATCCGTCAAAAGAAGGTATGGTGAGTTTACCAACTTTCCCGATGAAATCCATGTTATGCCCCTGTTGTTGTTGTTGTCCTCCTCTCTAAGGCTCTCTAGGGCGGTTCCTGAGTCTGACTCCACAATACTCGACCAGGGTCATGTCCTGATGGAAGTCACGACCCAATGTTGCATACTCCCTCTTGTACTATGCAATGTCTTCTACCTGAGTAGGCTACCTCTATGCTATCAGTTGTGTTGCTCTTGGGGGTGCCCTCTAGAAATTAGGGAACAATGGCCTAGGAATCCTACTCGAAGAAGTGTATGTGCGAGTAGGTGAATGGGGTCTACTGCCTGCCCCTAAGTTCCCCTACGCTGCATGTGGGGCTTGTGTGCCCGGTGTGCTCACTATAGCTAATCAATCAGCCATCTTTGCCAAGGACTCAGTCATGGCCTGCTCACTGACCACCAGATTGTTGATAACCTGCATGAAAGCTGCATCTAGGTCCATCGGTGCCTTGCCACTACCCTTTGGCCTCTCATACGCACCTCCCATCATCCTCTTTGACTCATGCTTTTCCCTTCTCTCTGCTTCCATGTGTGCCTCTTCCTCTTCCTCTGAACTGGGAGGAAAGGGGGGGAAATCTGGTCTAGGTCTCCTCTCCCTGCATCTGTTGTAAGTGACGTACTCATCACCTACATGCTCACGGCCCTCTGGTTCACCTGTTGAACTCATCGTCTTTAGTCACAGGCTGGCAGGACTAAAGCTCTGATACCACTGTGATATCCCAGATCCGACTAGTCTAGGAAAAGATGCTAATCTGTTATGTCTACTATCTAATCTGATACACTAGGGGTTTCTGGATGCATTTAAGCTGTTGGGTTTAACATGCTTGGTGTTTTTGCATGTGTGTGTGGATAAATAAGTTGTTTAACGGCATATGAATAAGCATACAGATATAAAATGACACAAAGACTGTAAATCATATATTATGAGTTTTTCGCGGGTTACAATGCCGTATATGGCTAAAATAGAGAATCACTCAGCTAGATCAGATCTAAGTGGATCTTAGTCGGAATACAATAAAGAAATAAACTAGAAGGATGATACCCGGATAATAGAATATTGTTGTTGGATAAGATGTGAGCTGGATGATCTGTTGCGCGTTACGACAACTCACATGACAACTGTTGCGCGTTACGACAACTCACATGACAACTGTTGCGGGACTAGATTGTGCGCCCTGGTGGCTACACACCTCGGATCTGACTGGAAACTGTCTCAAACAATGCGCCCTACCCTATCACACAATCCTAGTGATTGACGGCCTGACAATCGACCCTCAGTTGATCTTTCTAGACCCCGGATGGATCTGCCTGGGGAAATGCGCCCCAACTACTGCTGGAAAATGCGCCCTAGAGATTCCTTCGTCAGAATCGGCTGATATGGGTCTCAAACTGAGTGCCCTAGGCTCCTTTGAAATGGGTCGGAAGGATTTCCCTAGATCTGACCTGATGATCACTCGGGAATCCAAAATACGTCTTCCCCAACTGTCGCACCCTCAATGGCTGAGTAATGCACCCAAGATAATTTCTCTGTCGAAATCTAATGAGAAACCAAGCAATAGATGTGTCATGCCCTCCTCTCAACTGGGTCGGAAGGGAATCACTGGATTCTCCCTTACTGGAACAAGTCGAACCTCTCTGATGCTCAGTAGTTACGCCCTCTACCTAGATAAGTGTGCCCTCACTGCTGCAAACTAGATAGCTATTGTTGAAGTACGATGGAAGATCTGAATGATCTTCTCGGTTACTAGGGTGTGTCTCTCAACACCAAAATCAGCCTCTAGGTGTCTTCCTCCTGGAATCCACAAAGCTCTGGGTTCGCCTGAACCTGAGATGTGCCTCTCTCCTCAACTATCAAGTCAAATTCTTCAAAATGATGAATTAGGTTGCTTTACCTTCTCTTATCGCTGCCCAAAACCCTAATTCGTTGTTGACCTATTTTTAGCTCCCTCACTTAGGCAGTTGCTCTATTTTTAGCTCAAGTTGGCTTAAAAGCGCTTTTAGTCACTTTTAGCTCAATGTCACTTTCGAATTATAACACGCTCGGCTAAAGTGACCTCTAGTAACCTTGTTTACCCTTGTACGACCCTAGCTATAGTCTAACGAGGTTGTTTAGACTACTAAGCCCTCCTCTCTGGAGCTCCTATTCGAAAAGGGACATTACACTCTCGAATCTCCTTCTAGATGAAATCATCCCACGATCTCTCCCAGTCAGGAATTTTTTCTCATGCCACAATGCCTTTGACGAAGGGAGCCCATGGCTTAGTGAAGCCATTCAGGGTCGTCCTCACCAACTCTTGTTCTGACACTGCCTCCCCAACTACTGCCAACTCATCACGAACCTGTGTGATCTTGGTGAGATAAGAAGCTACTATATCTGATCTGGACATCTTGATGCCCCTGAGTTTCTCTCTCAGCAACATCTTCCTATTATGGTTATCGCTCTAGTATGGTTTTGTCAGAGCCTCACACATATCCCCGGCTATCTTCTTTTCGGATAGATGAGGGATCACATGATCCTTTACTACATCTAGAATAATCCTCCTGGATTTCACATCCTTTTTGTTTTGGTCTGCCAATTGTGTAGCATCAGTAGGAGGGGTGAGTTTATGATCTACAAACTCCCAAATCCCATTCTCCATCAACATTAGCGCTATCCTCTCCTTCTAGGGACTATAGTTGGATGCACCCTCCAACTGGTCTTCAAATCTCAATCTAGTCATAGCCATCCTGTCCAATCAAATACTCAACCAAAAAATACTTTACTACTAGAAATTTATGTTGTAAAATTGTGACAAATCGATTTCCTACTTTCTCAGAGTTTAGAGCTCTGATAGCATGTTATAACCCCAAATACCAGATCTGATTTATATTCCTAGTTGTCTTTTATACCCAGAAAATTTAATTAACCATGTAATTAAATTCTGAAACTACTGAACAGAAATACATTGCTATTTTAACATAAATATGCAGCGGAACAGCAAGTAGAAAATCATTCATACACAACAGAAAAATCAATCACACATTACACAAGTTTTTACCCTGGAAACCCAACTTGGGAAAACCAGCATTTAATTGATTTTATTATTATCTGGCCCACAGAGAAATATAGAATTTGTACAGCAATGGAACCTGTAACTCACCCCTATGGAAAACTCAGCCCACTGGAAAATCGGCCCACTAGAACCCCAATCTGCTTAGCCTCCATCTCTCTCTCCCCTCATATGGCTATCGTACAGATCTATACGAATATCTGTGTAGACACTTCACACAAGCAGCTGGTATAGATTTTGGCCCTGTGGAATTCAACTAACTCAGCGTCCACTCGATTTCCCTTCTCCTATATTTTTTGTTGCAACACTTCTTTCTCCTTAGCCTTGAGTCTCTCACTCTTCACTTGAGAAAATCACTCTCTCAAAGACTGCCAACTGAATGTGTGTCTTTCTCCTCTCCTTAGGCTTTCTTTTATAACATTTTATTGACCAAAACCCTAACCCTTAATCTCCCAAAGTGATGGATAGCTAGGATTAAATCCTAAGCCCCACTTGAGATCAATGGTCAAGATTAGATCTAAGCCACTTAACCTTAGAAAACCTTAGTCAATAGCGAACATTAATTCATTAAAATAATTATTGTGCTTTCCTAAGATAAACTTAGGAAAGAAATATAAAAGTCACTTAATAAATTAAGAAGTACCTAGAGAGGCTTTGGAGTATGGACATCTTCCGCATGCTTGACACCTAGCCTATGCAGGAGCACCTGTCCGAGCTATAATCATCAACACAATGCATATCTAAAGAAAGGGACCAATCAATTTATTTTTTTGGATCTTTTGTATTGACGTTTAATTATCTTGAAGGATCACCTTTGAGACAACTTTAAAGTCTTCTGATGAGGAAGCATCTAAATCTGATTTCATTGTAATGTCCTACAAAGTTATATTATTCTTCTTATATTGAAATGTCAAAAAAAAAATTCTTCATATTTAAGATGAAAGTACCCAATGCTTCTATCCAAGTTGAACCTCAAATTATGCCAATTTTGTTTCAATATATAGATGTAACATTGAATTGGGATATGAATTTATAATCTTCAATTATTAATTGCAAGTCCCTAATTTCATATTGCTTCTCAACATAAATGGTTTTCTTTTCGATTATAATTTGCTTTGAAACTATTAATTGATTCACCAAATCAACGTTAATACGATTTTCCTCGTTGTTCAAGAAAATAGCAATGCTAATATCTTTTCCTTGAATAACCCCTTTAAACTTTAATAGAGCATTAGCGTATTTTGTATAAGTTTGAGGGAATCTTTCTTTTTTTTCACCACTAGACTCCATTTTTATTTTTGTCGAAATCCTTTTTTTTCAAAGTATACCCTTGATACCAAAACTCCAATTTAATATATTTTTTTTGAGTTCCGACTTAAACCCTTGGTAATATTTGTTCCTAATGCGTATTAAATAACTTTGAATAACTCCCTTAGTAACTTTTGAATTGGAACTTTAGGAATTACCTTTAATCTTTACCAATTTTATATTCCCTTGATATCCCTTCATGTGATATGACCCTTAATTATTCAATCTCTCACTTTAATATTAAACTGTTTGGGACCTCTCTTTCCTAATTTTTAAACTGTACGGGTAATATAATTTATTAGTTCAACATTCCTGAACGTGGATATATGACTTCAATCTTACCCTTTTTTAGAAGTTGTACATTAATTGCATTAGTTAGAAACTGTAACTTTACTTTTTGAGCCAGCATATACAGTTTCTCCCAGCAATTTGATTAGTGAATGCTCTTGATTAATTCCATGACTTATACTTATTCCTTCTCAAACGGTGGCCATGTGTTTTCTCTGAGCAGTGGCGGCAGTGTTGTGTTAATGTATATAAAAATAAACACTATTCATAAATAATACCCAACTATAGTACTTAAGATATTAATACAATTATTAAAACATGCCTTGTAAAGTCATAGCTTTACGTGAAAGGTCACCTTGAAGCCTATCAATACAAAGGCCACTCATCATTGTAAATGTCATATCATTCATTTATACTCTTGTTCATTATTTTATATATTTTGTTCCATATGGATTGCAGTTGTCTGTCCTTATGTTGGATATTTGTTAGTAAATGAACTTTGTTCATTTCAACATATCATCATACAATACATATTTATAGCATCCTTAGGAGGTTTCGGTGGTTTGATCACATTGCCTTTTTGTTTACATTTACATATAGTCACATGTCATGTCATTAATATGAACACACATATTTGTGTGTTGATGTTACATGACACAATAGAGATAGAGGTGAAGCACGATATGCACTAGGTCAATTTTAGGTGATCTCGTCCAAACTCTACCTCATGGAGGCGATTATCAGACCCACGGTACTTTATGGCTCAGAGATCTGGGGACCGAGTTTGATACAGACAGATTGGGCTCGATTGGAGCGAGTCTAGATCTTGCTTCTCCGGCGCATCATCCGATGCAAACGCACAATCGCACAGTCCATTATACAGGCAGAGTTTGGTGTCCAACCATTCCACCTCGAGGTTATCTTTCACTTGATCTCCTTCCTCCACAGAGTCAGATTCTTCAAGAACTATGATTCCAGGAGGGAGCGATATCCCTACCTTGCACTTTGCTCCTCAGAGGTCCTCGCCTAAGATCACTCCACAGGCTGCAGACGAGGATGGTTTTCAGAGGCGTCCAAACTGCTTCAATAGATGAACATCTCCCCAGAGAGCCTTCTCCCCTTCATGTACTCCTTAGATCCATTGGCCCATCACTTACCGACTAGACAGATTGTGAACCGAGATATCAGAGAAGACATATACAGATTATATATCCAGGTCACCTGGACCTCACCCCCGACGAGCATGGGCCCGAAGATGTCATTCTACTTAGAGCACGTCATGGAGTTGCAGGATGGTATCATTATCCGACCCCCATACACATACAAACATTGGATGCACTCACTTAAGATCCCTTTGGGACAGCTTCGGGTTGGTTCTCATCAACTCTAAATAGAGACTGATCACCATATCCCACGTTCTGATAAGATCTTCTAGATGTGTCACTTACAGGAGCCAGAGACAGAGAGACACCTCATTTTTCGGTGCCCCATTTACTATGAGATCTAAGGATGTTACTACTGCCTCTACAGGGACTCAGGGGACTCCCTCTCTACCTTCTTCCAATATCAAGATCAGAGGTGCCTAGCTCTTTTCATCAAGGAGATTCTTAGTCACAGATCCCATCAATGGAATCAGTTAAAAGTCGGAAACAGTCAGATGGGATTCTTGGGCCACATCCTCCTTACTTAGCAGAAATTAGGAAAGTAAAAGATAGAATAAGTAATGAGAATCTGATGGAAATTAGTAAGGATGATAAGGTTAACATGGATAAAGTAAAGTATATCATCCCTAGTAAAAGGTATGCCGAGCCTTTTAAGGGAAAAATAAGTTCATAAATTTTGCACTTGGTACCTATGGAAAACCATCAAAAATTTCTTAAGGGGAACTGCCCCAAGTGGCCTATGTTAATGTTTATGCCATTATTATAGTTCTTTGCATTTCAATAGATAACAGCAACAAAAAGACAAGATCACTGAGAAATACACAATCACAAGAGACACAACATTTATCTTGGGAAACCCTCTAGGGGAAGAAAACCCAGCAAAACTTCCTTATTATAGATAGCCAATACAATTCCAAGAGATAACTCAAGCTAATACAGAAGATCCTCTCCAAAAG
>SNQJ01S0067654.1:51204-89717 GCA_010110895.2 Picea sitchensis | reverse complement strand
ATGCAGCCTGCGAACTATCTTTTAAACTATGCTTTCTGGAAACTGACAAGTGTAACCTTCCTCATGAAAAAGTTCTTAATAAAGAGTTTGATTTCCTATTATCATGACACTGTCATGACATCATCCCGATGACCAAAAATGTGGATAACAGCAGGCTGTACTGGTCTTGTGTTTCCAGCAAGGGTGCACCATCATCTAGAGGGCGGTTCGATCCAACTTATCCTGAGGGCATAGGGCCATTCCGACAGTTGGGTTTTGTTTGCAAGGGCAGGACCATCAGTTTGAGGGATTTCTTAGAGGGTTATCATCATTCTACATTTGTCTATAGATTGGGATGTCTTGGAGTCATAGGGGACGTCCTGTGATTCAGTAAAACTCAAATCTAGGGAGATATTCTTGAGATCTGAGTCCAAAACTTCTCCCACGGGATTCTCATATCCTAATCTATATTCTTGGAGAGTTTTAGAGAATTTGGAGGCCTCCTTCATTAGGGCCAAAACATCTAGGGTTTCAGTCATCGAGTGGGGTACACCATTCAGTGGAGAATTCAGATCTACGGGGTTTGAGAGTGGATTTGGGAATTTGGACATCTGGGTTATCCTTACAATTGCCCGATCTATCAGTTGGCATATTTCTCGGGATGATTGGACACTTTTGGTAGCAGGGCAGAATTATTGAGGGCTTCATCATTCTAGCAGGACATGGCACTTTCCATCTTGGAGGTTGAACATTAGTACGGCTTAGATCTGCTTGATTCAGTGTTCATTGTATATCCAGCCTTTGGAGGCTTATTTTGTATTGTCAGGAGCATTTTTTAGCAACTCATATCTATTTCTTGTACAACCATCTGAGGTTTATGCCAGATTGGCCATCTATTGTATTGATCTTACATTGCTCATAATAAAAAGCTCAGATCTTTGCTTGTGCTTCTACATCTTGAATACATTGTGATCTCCATGTGTTGATGAATCTTGTATGCACTTAATAACTCAATAAATTAGTAGTAGTTAGTGATTCCAAGAAATAATTTGGCTTGGGATCATTACAGGACTGTCAATTTCCTTGGATTGTTGTTTCAGGGTAGCATCTTTGGCTGGCTTGTTTGACATGAGCAGTAATGAGTCACTTGACCCCTTCGAGGGCATCTCTATTTGACGTTGGGCCTTCTTACCTGACGTACCCTTTTTGGGGTTTCCTTCCTGTTGGTAGGGGATTTTGGCTCCTCGCTCTGAGGTTTCGGCCTCCCCTATTTTATCTTGGTTCTTCTCCTTGTTAGGACTCAAGTCCTTTGAACCTTTGACCCCCGTCTACTGTGTGATCGAAAGCTTTGGGGTTTCACCTTGTAAAATTTGAGGGAGACAACTCCGTCAGTGCTCCTGGAATTTAAAGAAATCGGCCTTATCTCTGGGTGGCATTGCTTGAATCTGACTCAGGACTTCTGAGTAGGACCTCTCACCATGAAATATTTCATCATGAGGGGAATCCTCATGTTCGTATCTCTTCAGGCCACAACTCACCAGGTGATTGCTCACAACCTTACTAGGGTCGTTCTTCTTGAACTCAATATGCACCAGCTTCATTTCTTCTAAAACCATAGCCTTGGCTTTGGCATGGTCAAAATCTAACAAGTAATATGTGCCAATATGAATAGGGAAGGGTGACCATACCTTCTTTGATAATCCTTTGAGCTCTTTTCTTATTCCGTCAAGCACAGCCTGCCTGGTGATCTCGTGACACAATAGCTTATCCGGCAAAAATAACGGTAGAGCATATGGAGGGACAGAGGTGCCAAAAACCCTGATATATGAAAATTCTTCCTCTATATACTAATCTTCCATAGTACTCAGGTTGGTTGTGATGCTATCCAAAATCCTGGGCGGCGGCTAGCCGAAGATGGCGATGTGCAATGGCACCATTAACCAGTTCAATATTTCATAAATAAATTCTTTGGCATTATCCTCCCAAAGCTTCAAGCGGTAGACATGAATAGGCTCTATACTAGATGGAGCCTAGCTCCAGTTCATTAATGGGAAGAGTGTAATGAAGTAGATGGAATCCATGATGTAAGCAGACATAAAGAATGAAGTCGCTTTCTTACTTTCCCTCTGCACTCGATATTTGGTAATTCGACTGGTCAGACTGTCAGACAACAGTTTGGCCCAGTCGAAGGAGAAGCCCTCGACAACTGTATGAATGAGCGGTACCCATTGGAGGAAAAAATGGGTAGTGTCCTCCTTCCCATACAACCTGCAGGCCATCATTGCTATGTACTTGAATTGTGGCTCCAAGGAGGAGATTGAATAGATCCCGTTAGTTTCAGCCTTGAATTTCATGGGGTGTGAGACCCAATCTTTGATCAGATCAGAAAAAATTCTTGCATATTGCTTGCACTCCTTATTCTCCTTATTCTTGAAACCTTCTATAAATTCAACATTGTGAGTGAGGTTCGGTGTGGGTGACAATTTATACATTGCCCGCAAAAGTTCTGGCCTAGAAGTCCTAATCGTTACCTTCTGTTTGCTAATAATCATTCTGGTTGGGATATCCACATGGTCCAATGCCCACCTGATCATATTACAATAGGGAAGAAGCTGGGGCCTTGCCACTATTTTGTGCATCTGTACTTGAGCGACGATTTTGTATTTGGTTGATAAGTCGTCGTTCTCGTTGTCACTAGAATCATCTGAACAAATTACAGACTCGTATTGTAGAATGTTGGAAATGTATGACCAGGTCTTGACAGCATTAATACTCCGTGGAGAGGTATCAGAAACCACGTCTAAACCCTGACCTAAACTCTGGACAGCTTCCTTGGACGTTTTTCATGGAACCATGATAGAGAAACCTGCAACTGGACCTCTTGTTGAAAAAATTGAAAAGCACAAAACAACGGTTATCCTGGTGAAATGGTTTTGCGCGCAAATATAAATGAAAACTAAAATAATGAAGGAAAAACTCTCTATCTTGGTCATTTAAAACCCATGGTTTTCCTTGCCTATGGAATGGTCAAATCGCTTAATAGAAATATTTATAAGTAAAATGAGATCGTATTATTTGCCACCTTACCGCAAATTCAAATAAATGCCATAAATGCTTGACGATTTGTAACACGAAAAAATGAAAAAACATTTAAAACTTACTCCGTAGACGGTACATGTTAAAGGTTGTTTAATGCGTTGATTAATCCAGTTTAGTTCCTTTAATTAAGTGTGTTTTAGTCTTTAATCCCCTTTTTTCGGCGTTCGTCGTATCGAAAGATTTCACTCCTAGCCTTTGAGCCCCCAAACTCGAAATCGCGTTGATTCTATTTAGTTGATTACTCGTGATCTAACTTAAGCTCCTAATTAACCCACACTTAATTAATGAATATCGCGACTTCGGGACTCGGAGCTACAAAGGTACTGCTTTTTGGGAGAGCGATTGTTGAGTCGTGAAATCACGATAGTTATTAAATAAGGTTTAAAGTAACTTAATCCTGACACTAACCTGGGTAAACTTTAAAACCGTTATCACCACTTCGCGTGTCGAGATACTAAGGACAATGGGTAGCGTCATGAAATAAGAGAAATCCTGAAACTATCTTTTTGGGTTTTAAATATAACATATCACTTATTTAGAAGAAGGTGGCTCCAACATAGGCTCTAACTAGGGATATCGCCTCCTCGTGGGGTGAGAAGAACAATAGACTGAGTGCTTGTATGGGTAAATGGAGTCATCAATTTGCTTCTAAGAAACTAGTTGGGAAAGAGGATACAGAGAGAACCTTGAGGCTTCAAACTTAATTATGGAAAGCTTTCAAACCCGAAACGCTTTCTAAGCTCAACTATTGTCCACGGTAACTTTCCCTTCCTTGACACTAAATCGGGTCTGATCAAAACGACCCAAACAAATCTTAGGAATTTCAACAGGTCCTATGGGTTTGGGTTTGCATCAAACGAAGTAAAACCCATGCTTTAAATCAGGGAGACCTGCGATGAACCTGAGATGTAGATCTAGTTTCGAGAAAGATAATTAATAGAGCATAGTATGATTTACGTGTGACAGCCTTACATATATCTTAGACATTTCTTCACTACCAACGAGCCTCTTCAATACCCCAGTGAAGTTATTTGGTCCCCTTTATTGAATTTCCTTTCACCACTTCAAAGGGTAATTATGCATTTAAATGCTGAGATGAGGGGAATCATTTTATGAATTTCCTTTCATCATCTCTTTGGACTAGATGGGGGCAATCAATTATGAATTTCCTTTCACCATCTTTCTTATATTTTATTTTTGGAAAATGAAGTGGGGGAAATCAATTTGTATAAATAATACCAGGGGTGATATGTGTCTAAAATTCACAACAGAGGCCTATCAACTAGCTTTGAGTGCTCTGGACCAACTTTCTCTTAACCTTCACAACACCCTAGTCCGCAAGAAAAAAGGAGGGAATTCATTTCCAGGGGTCTTCTTTTGAGAAAGACTTAACCATTTGAAAACCGTTAAAAGACTTAAGAGAGTTAGGGTCCGCCTATGCATGGCCTTGTTCAGCAAGGGGCCGAGAAGCTGTGAAGACGAACCCACTTCCAGAGACATTCGCCAGTTTCCCTAATGGAAGCAGAATCTCTTTTCCTCTGTGGATGGTATGGGCAAGTGTCAGAGCTTAAGGATAAAGGACCAAGGGTGAAAAAGGGAAAGAGAGAAGGCTATGGACCTCAAAAACTAGATGTTGTCATGCAATCCCGACTCAAGTGAACACATCATACTTGTGAGACCACTATTGTGTTTAATTGATATTCATTTGAAAAACCAGATACTTTGGAAATCCATCTCTTTGCCTTACCAACTCATTTTGTTCTTGAAAAAAAGATATTCTTTGTCACCTATTTCGGGTGGGTCAATTTCCGGATACCTAACCGTCCCTTTCTCTTTTTGTAGTTTGGGCTGTAATTCGAAGGCCTGTATGAAACAACATGAAGAGTATCAGGTCTTTAGGATTTATGGGATTCTGTGTGTCAAAAATTATGTCTCTACTTCTAGGAAATCAACAACCTATTTTATTCAAGGTGAAAGTGAATTTACCAAAAAGTTTATAAAAAGGAAAAAGGGAAACACAAACCGGTATATACAATGGAGATTTGGAACACATTTATTGCATATAGTTCTTTAAATAACGCCCGTTGACAGTGGCGCTGAGAGTTTCACCATCCAAATTCTCTAATAGAAATGAATTATTCCCTTCAGAAGAAGAGACTTTGAATGGTCCATACTAGATATGATCAAATTTACCATGTTTTTCCAAATAGCATCCCATTTAAAAACCAAATTGTCGGGGAGGAAATCCTTGTTTTTGGCTTTACGATTGAACAACACTTTCATGTTGTCCTGGTATTTTTGCATCCTTGCGTACACCTTGGTCCTGCATTGTTGGACCTCGATCAACTGATTTATTCTTCTTGTGACGTGGTTTGGCTCTTCTCTCTCATCTTGCCAGAGCTTCATTATAGGAACCGCCAAATTTATAGGTAAAACCACATCAGTCCTGTACACCATTTGAAAAGGAGAAGTACCAATGGATTTCTTCGTACCTATCTGATTTTCCCATAAGGCGTATTTTAAGTGTACATGCCAAGATATTTTGTTTTCGCTCATTACCTTCTTAATTATGGTAATCAAACTTTTATTTGATGATTCGGCTAACCCATTACCTTGAGGGTAATATGTTGTGGAGTGGCCCAATACGATATTATATTTTTGGAAAAATCTGACCATTGACATAGACTTGAATGCCTAGGCATTATCCATCACTATCTTTCAAGGACAACCAAATCTGGACAGTATGCTCTCTTCCAGGAAATCTATCACCACTGAATCGATCACCTTCCTAGTGGGAATAACCTCCACCCATTTGGTGAAATAATCTGTGGTGGTGAGGATCCATTTGTGTTGAGCGCTGGAATGTGGGTTGATTTCTCCTATAAAATCTAACCCCCATTGTTGAAAAGAGGCTTCGATTTTGATAAGAACCAGAGGTAGCACTGGGAGCTTCTGTTTTCTTGCAAACAACTGGTAAGGGTTATAGACTCTGACTTTGATGCTGACATCTGAGAAAATTTTAGGCCAATAATATCCCGCCCTTAGGATTTTATAAGTTGTTTCCCTTCAAGCATTATGCCCTCCGCACACTCCTTCGTGGAATTCATTTATGACCCCCTCTATTTCTGATTCTACCAAACAAACCAGTAGGAAACCTAAGGGGTCCTTCTAATACATTTGACTTTCAGATATGCAGTACTTCACCGCATGCAACTTCAGTGTCCTGGCCTTTGCTGGAGACAGATCGCTAGGGCATTTCAGGGTCAATAGGTAGGACACTATATCTTTATACCAATCTGATAAGATGAAATTCTCTTCGATTATGGAGATAGTTATTTGGTCGTCGGGCTCTTTTACATCCCCCTATCCCTCATATCCTTGGAGGTTATTTATTCTGAGCACTTTGAAATTTGATTCTTCCAAGAGATTAGCCAGACCTTGTCCCTTTACTAGTTTTGTTGGTTTTACCTCTAGGTCAAAATCTTGAATTTTAGAGAGCCACCGACCCCTCTTTCCATATTTGTCCGGCTGGAGCAATATATCCTTCAGAGAACTAGTGGGAATGTATGAGATTACCTTGGAGTGTAGCACGTAAGTTCTAAAAGCCTTCAAAGACTTAACCATAGCATACGATTGTTTCTCCATTATATCATATCTTAGTTCAACATCTCTAAGACTTTTACTAAAAAAGGCTATTGGTTGCTCGAAACCCACTTCATTCTTCTGGAGGAGTGCTGTCGCCACTGTGTGTTTGGAGGCGAACGAGAAAATCAGGAAATCCTTTAGGTAATCAGGGCTTGCTAATACGGGTGCTTTGCTGATAACTTTCTTGATGCGTGCAAATGACACTTTAGCCTCTACCATCCATTTCACTTCGTTGTTCTTCTTGAGCATATCTGTGATCAATTTCACAATTTCATCAAAGTTTGGGATAAATCTTCTCAAAAAATTTATTTTTCCTAAAAATGACTGAATTTCTTTTATATTCCTAGGAATATTTATGGTGTCTATAGCTTCCACCCTTTTAGGGTCGATTTTAATTATGTCCCGAGACATAATGTGGCCCAATAGTTTACCTTCCTACATCGTGAAGTGACACTTCTTGGGGTTTAAAGACAAACCAAATTTTTGGCATTTTTCAAACATTTTCTCCAGGTGTAGCAGAGGGTCTTCATCGGATTTGGAGAAGACAGTCAGGTCGTCGAGGTAGATAACCACGAATTTATCTTTTTCACCAATGAAGTCGATGTCCATAGTGCGCTGGAAGGTGGCACCTACGTTCATCAGACCAAAATTCATTTTGTCATACATAAATGTGCCCCAAGGGGTGGAGAAATCTATTTTTTATTTATCATGCTCATTGACGACAATTTGATTATAACCAGAAAACCCATCGATCATTGACATCCTATTTGCCCCAACTAATTTTTCCAAAACATGATCCATTTTGGGTAGAGGATAGTTATCTTTGAGAGAGGACTTGTTTAGATTTCTAAATTCTACACACAGTCTGATCTCCCCATTTTTCTTCCTAACCGGGACTAAGCTCGCCACCCAGTCAGAGTACCTCAGAGGTACAATTATTTTTGCGTCTAACAATTTTTTCACTTCTCTTTCGACCACAGGTAGTAAAATGGGGTTGATTTGTCTGAGCTTCTGTCGGAAGGGTTTAATACCAGGTTTCAAAGGTATTTTGTGCTCAATCACAGAGGTATCGTAGGTTCTGAGCTCATCGTAAGACCATGCAAATACATCTTTATACCTCCCGAGTAAGTCCTTATAATTTCTTTTTATCTCAGGAGGAAGATACTTTGATAACTTCACTATCCTAAGCTCTTTGGTGGTGATTACGTCATAGTCTTCCACCTCCTTCAGTTGGGTCTGCAAGGTGGATTTTAGAGGCACATCATTTTGATCAAACAACGTTTCCAGGGGTATCAGTCCCCTAGGGATCTGATTAATTTTTAACACTAGCAGGTGCTGATTTGCAATTTTTTCTCAGAACTCTTGGGGTTCCTCCCCTTCCTGCATAATCCAAGTATGATTTCTTTGGTTTTCTTGGTGAATGTGGGTTTCGGAGAAATCATCCACCATTTCTAGGAACTTTTTGATCTGTTCATCATCTTCGAAAACCCGCCAGTGTTGTATGTTTTCTGGTATGGATGGTCTGTGTCCTACCTCTATGTGGTATTTTAATTTGAAAGTGGTAGGGGGTGCGAAAGTCGAAGCTTCTTTGTTCAGTGAATTGGCCAATTGGTTTTCGGCTTGTGGGATGAAATGGACCTTTACCGATGAGAAGAAATTTTCCATTAGATCCCAAGCGCAATTTTTGTAGGACCTCAGTCTCGGGTGCTTGGCCTAGTACTGTCGATTTACCTGTTTCACAATCAGTTCAACATCTCCATAGACCTCTAAATTCTTTATGTTTAGCTTCTTGGCAGCTTCCAGACCCAAGACTAGAGCTTCATATTTGCAAAAGTTGTTTGTGTAGTCTTCATCCCACAGTAAGTTGTAAGAGAAGGGAACGACGAATTCATTTTTAGGTGATACGAAAAACACTCCCACACTTGCTCCTTCACACGACGAAGCTCCATCAAAGAAAATTTTCCAAGTTCCAGTGATCTGCATATTTTTAGCTGTCTTTTTGGTTCCGATTTCATCGATGTCACTTTCTTCTGCAGAATTTTCTTTAGTATCGTCAAAGGATAGAATACAATTTCCCAGGTCTTGATCAGTGATGTAAATAGGGTAATTGTTAGGATTCTATGGATCACTTACCGTATATGCCAACCATGTTTCCATGTATAACCATGTGAACTATCCACCAAAAATAGGGATTGTGGCATAGGTCATATCCAACTGGAGGGATCCCCTAAGCTTGGCTCCCCAAGATCTAGACAAAAGTATACCATACTTTGGGGGTATATCGGCGACAACTACATACATTAGGACATTTTTTACCAGAATTTGGGTGAGGGTGACTACTAAATCTTTGATCATACCCATACACTTAACTCTCCTTGAATCGAATGAGTAACAATCTCCATAGGGTCTGGTGATTTCGAGGCCTAGTATTTCCATAATAGATTTGGGCATTACTTTATGAGAGGCCCTAGAGTCCAACATGCAATTATGCAATAGCCGATCATGCACTTTCAGGGTAATATAGAAGTGGGTGATGGTATCTCTGGCACCCTCAAAATGTGGACCAAAAGTGATATTAGGCTTTTCATATTCCATATTTATTACGTCGGACTGACTCTCTAGATATGAAAAATTTATCATCTTGGTTATTTGTTTTCAGTACACAGGATTTTTCTCCAACTCGACCAAAGGTATGGGTATCTTGATCTTTTTTATCTCGCTTTCTAGGGAAAAAGTCCCATGGTTTTATCCGTTTCCTTGGCCAAAACCTCTGACTCCTTCCTATCCATTTTGTTTAGTAGCACTGTTTTAATTTTAGTGTTTTTGGTGTCCGTGTTTCAGCTACCTTATTTTTTCTCTCTTGGGCTTTGGACCCTTTTATGTTGGTATTCTGTGAATCTACCCCTATGTTATTTCGCATCTTGGTCTCTTCCTAGATGGGCTCGTATATTTCTCCCCTAGTAAAATATTTTCTTGGGTTGCGTAGTCGACATAGGTTTGTTTCTAGGCCTTAGATTGTACTTGTGCTAGAGTTCAACCATTATGGTGTCAACCATTCCTTGATAAGCAAAATCATCAACGTCATTTTTGTCTTTGACTGATGATTGTTCCGTGTTTAGGGAATTCTCATAATATTCTTTGGTCAAGTGAGGTTGTACACAGTCATCCCCTAAGTTGTTTACGTCTTCTTCCAAGTCTTCAAACTCTTGCATATCATTTCCCTCTATAAAACTTTCATTTTTCAGAGGTGCTTGAATCTTTTGGTCTTCATTTTTAATTTGTCTTGGTTGGAACCGAGGATTGGGATTTCTCCTGAATTCTCTCTTAACAAATTGATCAGATTTGGATTGATCTAGCTCCATTCTCGAGATTTTGTTTGATAGTTGTTTTTTTATCCTAGCCATGCCATCCATTTTGTCATCTGAGGATCTTCCAGATCGAGAGGGACCTGCTTGTTCTCTCAGACGTCTAGTTTCCCTGTTTCCTGTCTCAATTTTCGTTTTTAATTTACCGAAGCCATCATGTTTGACTCAATTTCCACAGCGTCATCCTGCATTTGGGGTTAGGTCGGCCCCTCTCATTTCTCTTAATAGTAGAGCGAAATCGGGTTCAAAATCTCCTGCGAAAGTTACTTTGGTGGCAGGTTGAGATGGTTTAACTTCAACAGGGATCTTATTATACAACTTGTTAAACCTTTGGATAAATTCCATAATAGTTTCAGATCCCTTTTTATTTAAAGACCTGAACTTGGTAAAATAGTATAAATGATCCTTTCTTTCACCCCATTGTTTGAGAAAGAGGTCTTCTAGCACATCGTAGGATATGATTGAACCTGGGGGAAGACTCCAAAACCAAGTTCTTACTTGTCCTTAGAAGGTTTGGACAAACAATCGGGAATACACGTCCTCATGCTCAAGACCTAGAATATCAATGAATTGATCAAAAACATTGATATGGTCGGTTGCAGTTAGATCCCCTTCTCCTGTGAACTTGGGTAAGTTTTTCATATATTTTTCACGTAAATCATGGAGAGATACGGGAAGGACCAAGGAGGCGTATCTAGTGGCTACTTTGGTGAAAACCCTGGGAGGTGGTTGTTGGCCTTGGCCTCCTATTCCCCCTGCTCCTCCTCCGGAGACGGCCATGGATAACCCAGGAGAGGAAATCGGTGTGTTATAAAGAGGGTTGGTGAAGATGTAAAGGGAATCTCTGGCTTCCTCGGGGTGGAAAGGGGAGAAATTGAGAAACTTTTTACCAGGGGAGGCGAAATATGGAAAAGGAGAAGAAGGTATACGTGGACTCGGCTCCTCCGACTTGCAAGATATGTAAATGGGAGAGCCCACCAGTGTCAAATCCGTTTATGTGAAAACTTCTTCCAGGGCCTGAGTGACAGAGGGGTTTATATTGAGAGTCGATGGGATATCGATAGGCATGAGCTTTGAGGCAGGCGTGTCGCCCCTCTTAACGTAAGAGGTAGTCAGAGAGATCTTAGTTTTGACGGCACTATCTGATATTTTTCTGAGAGGAGGTTCTCATGAGGATGAAGGTTCAAAAGGGGTCTTATCTTTAGACTGATTGGAATTGGGTTGATATGCAACCACTTTTTTTTTAAAAAGACCTCTTGGTCTTAGTATTTTTCAGGGTCAGAAATTGACACTATCTATTTGGCATCTAGGTTTTGTCTAGTGTTCTTCCGAAAGGATGCCATCTTGCTTAAGAGTGGAGTCACCAAGTGAATGGTGAAGGTTTATCCTTAACAAGGTGTTCGCTCTTTGTTCACTATCAGAAAATGAAACTCGAAAATGCCGTTCTCTCAGGAGAAAGTCACTACGATTCTCTGTCCCCGACAACAATGCTAGAAAGATGTTGGTCCTGAGTCTACACTTAAGTCTATAAAGTGTAGAGTCTAAGCATCTAAGAAAAGTAAAAGAAAATGGGGGAGACAACTTCGGGGGATGAGGCTATAGCTGATCTTTGAGATGTCTTTGCCTAACTTCCAAATATTCTTGAATACTTATATCCCGTTCGATGGTGGACCATGAATGTTCGAGCTCTGTCCGAGTGATGGCAGTCTTAAGTATGGTATTGAAAAGATTTAAAGCGATGCTAGTTTGACCCAATGGGTTGGGTTCGATGTTGGGTTGCCTTACGATGGGTACAGTCATGGGGAGAACAAAGATTTTAAAAGAGGGTTGATATTTTAAAATTCTTATTTCAATTTTATATTATACGAGGAAAATTCATTGAAGCCAAATGAAGATTTTAACGAAATCGAAGGCTTAAAATTTTTAGACCAAGTAAGAAAACATAGAGCTGTCAACAATGTGGGGCGACAATTTTAGAAGAATCCCACACTGTGGCAGAAGAAGAAATGAAATAAATACTTTGATGAAAACATATAATATAGAGATCCAAGTAATTCACAGGTCTTGTACCTGGTAATAGCCGATACAGAAGAAAAACTGTAAATAACTAGACAACTAGAGACTGATCACCACAGTAGAAGTTATACTAAATTGTAGCTAAAACATTCATCAAAGATGTATATGAAAAATGACATGAAACATGAAACAACACAGGAAAACACATAACTCAATATTGACGGAATATGCAGTCTTCAATTCACTTTGTATTAATCCTGGCTCAAAAGAACTTTCTTTATTACAATCTATCACCAAAAAAAATCCCCTTTGCATCTCTTCCTCGATGCCTATTTAAACAAAAATTCTGAACTTTTAGAATTTTCATCGTTCTGGAAACTTGTCTGTTACAAATAAAGAAAATGGAGCGTTTCATCTCCTTGTCTTTGTGTTCCCTCGTAAGGGTAGAGAACCTTCTTTATCTACTCTTTTGGCTCCAGAAATAGAACGGGTTGACAACTGTCATTATTTAGCACCAGAGACCTGCCCCTTCACCTGCTCGATGAAAATGACACACCTTTCCACCAATTGGGTTATTAACCTGGAAGGCTCTGTTTGGTTTCTTGCCTCAAAGGTGTAACAACTTTTCGCCAATTGCAGCAACCTTTTCCCTACTTGTCGGTCTTCCGCAATGATGGAGAATAATTGTAAACTTGGTTGTACTAGCCATTTGTCCACTTGGGCCATATCGACCTAGCTTATCTGGGATATCACCACTTGTTCCTTCTCCATGTTTTCTTTGATGTCCAATCGGTGTTTAGCTATATTAATTTTTCCCAGCATCCCAACACTGACTTCCTTGTCAAGGTCTACCAAACCTTTACTTATCAAGGTAAACGTTTCCTCACAAGAATTCATCACTTCATTATCTTTCCCCCTGCTCTCTGATATATTCTGCTCCCAGACCTTCAACAAGATATTTTCTCTAGTTTGTTCTGCGATGGATAAATTGGAGCTGTCGACCATCTTTATCTTCACCGTATCTATAACAATGTCTTGGAAAGAGACCCGAGCTGCCCCGACTTCCCTTTATCTCAAAGAAATATTTTCTAACACTTGATCTATCATCTAGAAATGGTTTTGAATGGTTCTTACTTTTACAAGCAGGTTTTGTTGAGCTGTTAATACCTTATGTCGAATTTCAGCAACCTGGGATCTTAACATTTTTATGTCTAAAACCTAATTCTCGGCCACATCCAATTTCGATTGTAACTCTATAATTTGTTTCCCCTACTGGCTTACCTGTGTTTGGCTAATTTGCATTGACTGGCGCACCTACTCAAGGTCGGATCTGAGCTTCTAGATCTCCTGAAGATCGGCTATTCGAGCTTGCTCAAGGATTTTTCTCACTTCCTCCCTGACATTCGCTTCAGCAGTAGCTACTTTAGCTTCTAACTTGCTGATCAAGAGGTTATTTTGTTTCAACTGGGCCTTCAGAGTTCCAACTGAGTACTGATTTGTTGTAGGATAAGCCCCTAGTGTTCCTGCTATCTCATCTGCAAACTCTTCCTCTTTCGCGGCCTTTCCATCTGTCATGTTTTTAAATTTTTTAGCCATTATACCCTCCCTTTGATATAATCCTTACCTCACCATGGCCTTCCTTTTTTTATCAAAGAAAACTTCATTAGGAGGCATCTCCTCTACGAAAATGGGTGTTAGTTCTTCATTGAAGGTCCACCCTGCATCGGGATCCCCCTTTGTGAACTGTAAGGGTGTGATAATTGCGATTAGATTACCGATTTTCTTGGATGGTTGTTTCAGGGTAGCATCTGTGGCTGGATTGTTTGACATGAGCAGTAATGAGTCGCTCGACCCCTTTGAGGGCATATTTGTTTGACCTTGGGGCTGCTTACCCGGTGTACCCTTTTAAGGGTTTCCTTCCTGTTGGTAGGGGATTTTGGCTCCTCTCTCTGAGGTTTCGGCCTCCCCTGTTTTCTCTTAGTTGTTCTCCTTGTTAGGACTCGATTCCTTTGAAACTTTGACCCCCGTCTACTGTGTGACCAAAAGCTTTGGGGTTTCACCTTGTAAAATATGAGGGAGACAACTCCATGAGTGCTCCTGGAATTTAAAGAAATATACCTTATCTCTGAGTGGTAGGGCTTGAATCTGACTCAGGACTTCTGAGTAGGACCTCACACCCCGGAATATTTCATCATGAGGGGAATCCTCATCTTCATATCTCTTTAGGCCACAACTCGCCAGGTGATTGCTCACAACCTTACTAGGTCCGTGCTTCTTGAACTTAATATCCACCAGCTTCATTTCTTCTAAAACCATAGCCTCAGCTTTGGCATGGCCAAAATCTAACAAGGAGTATGCACTAATATGAATAGGGAAGGGAGGACATACCTTCTTTGATACTCCTTTGAGCTCTTTGCTTATTCCACTAATCATAGTCTACCTGGCGATCTTGCAACACAATAGCTTATATCACAAAAATAACGGTAGAGAATATGGGGGACAGAGGTGCCAAAAACCCTGATATATGAAAATTATGCCTTTATATTCCAATCTACGATACTACTCAGGTTGGTCGCGACGCTATCCAAAATCCTAGGTGGCAGCTGGATGAAGATGGCAATGTACAATGGCACCATTACCCAGTTGAAGATTTTGTAAATCAATTCTTTGGCATTATCCTCCCAAAGCTTCGAGTGGTAGACATGAATAGGCTCTATACTAGATGGAGCCCAGATCCAGTTCATTAATGGGAAGGGTGTCATGAAGAAGATGGCATCCATGATGTAAGCAGACATAAAGAATGAAGTCGCTTTCTTACTTTCCCTCTACGCTCAATATTCGGTAATTTGACTGGTCAGACTGTCAGACAACAGTCTGGCTGAGTCAAATGAGAAGCCCTCGACAACTGTATGAATGAGCGGTACCCATGGGAGGAAAAAATGGGTAGTGTCCTCCCTCACATACAAACTGCAGGCCATCATTGATATGTACTTGAATTGTGGCTCCAAGGAGGAGATTGAATAGATCCCATTAGTGTTGGCCCTGAATTTCACGGGGTGTGAGAGCCAATCTTTGATCAGATTGGACAAACTTCTTGCATACTACTCTCACTCCTTCTTCTTGAAACCTTCTAGAAATTAAGCATTGTGAGTGAGGTTCGGTGTGGGTGACAATTTATACATTGTCCGCAAATGTTCTGGCCTGAAAGTCTCAATCATTACCTTCTTTTCGTTGATAATCGTTCTAGTTGGGATACACACATGGTCCAACACCCACCTGATGATATCACAATAGGGAAGAAGCTGGGGCCTTGCCGCTATTTTGTGCATCTCTTCTTGAGCAATGATTTTGTATTTGGTTGATAAGTTTTTCGTTTTTTGTCGTTAGAATCATCTGAACAACTTACAGACTTAGATTGCAGAATGTTGGAAATGTATGACCAGATCTTGAAAGCATTGATACTCCACGACAAGGTATCAGAAACCACATGTAAACCCTGACCTAAACTCTGAAAAACGACCTTGGACGTTTTTCATGGAGCCATGATAGAGAAACCTGCAATTGGACCTTCTTTCGAAAAAATTGAAAAGCACAAAACACTGGTTATCCTAGTGAAATGGTTTTGTGCCCAAATAGAAATGAAAACTAAAATAATGAAGGAAAAACTCTCTATCTTGGTCATTTAAAACCCATGGGTGTCCTTGCCAACAGAACGTTCAAATCGTTTAATAGAAAGATTTAGAAGTAAAAGGAGATCGTACTATTTGTCACCTTACCGCAAATTCAAATAAATGCCATAAATGCTTGACAAGTCGTAACACGAAAAAATGCAAAAACATTTAAAACTTACTCTGTAGATGGTGCATGTTAAAAGTTGTTTAATGTGTAGATTAATCTAGTTTAGTTCCTTTAATTAAGTGCGTTTTAGTCTTTTATCCCCTTTTTACGGCGATTGTCGTATCAGATGATTTCACTCCTAGCCTTTGAGCCCCCAAAACCCGAAATTGCGATGATGCGATTTAGTTCATTACCCATGACTTGACTTAAGTTGCTAATTAACCCACACTTAATTAGTGAATATTGCGACTTCGAGACTCGGAGCTACGAAGGTACTTCTTTTTGGGAGAGAGATCGCCGAGTCACAAAATCATGATAGTGCTTAACTAAGGTTTAAAGTAAATTAATCCTAACACTAACCTGGGTAAACTTTAAAATTGTTATCACCACTTCACGTGTCGGGATACTAAGGACAGTGGGTAGCATCGCGAAATAAGAAAAATCCCGAAACTAGGTTTTTGGTTTTAAATATAACATCTCACTTATTTAGAATAAGGTGGCTCCAACAATAGGTATCTGAGTGAGCTTTCCACATAGGTTTACCAGTTTTCCTCTGAATAACCCTAGTCCTCGTAATGAATGAATCATAACAGGTCTTCCTATAGCTTCCTAAGTTCTCTCTTTCATGATATTCACCTGTGTTTCTTCATCTAGAACACAATCAATGTCAAAGTCTCCTATTCTTTCTTCAAGACATTCCTTGTCTTTAAATATCTCTGATAATCAAATATGTCGATGGTCATTCAAGGTTTCTCTCATTTGTCGCAATATTTTCTCTTATTCTTCTTGGGGTTCTGCTATAGCCTCTGGATATTCCTTAGGTTTTTCTTGATTCAGATTCATTCCTTCAAGATTAGCAATCATTCTGGGGCAATCCAACACTTCATGGTCCATAGCGTTGCAACAAAGACAACTAGGTATTCTCCCAAGGAATTCTTTAGAAAGATGTCCCAGTTTTCTGCAACTGTAACATAGGGTTAATCCTCTCTTTCTTTTAAATGATCCCCATCCTCTTCTGTACTGTGCACTAGGATTATAGGAATTAAGCTGCAATAAATTATTCGTAGGATCTTGCATCCATTTGTTAGTCCAAACATTCTTTCTATGCATAGCTATAACATATATGTCACTATTCTTATCAGATCTACTCATATCAAACCTTATTTTATCTATTAATTCCCTAGTTTTCAAACTAGAACAGACTCTATTAAACATACCTAAATCCATATTCTAGAAACAAAATTTCCACTTATCTTACAAAGCTTCTAGATCTAAAAAATTTAACTATTATTACCTTTATCAGAGCACAGAGCTTGCAGATCTTACCTCTTTTAATCAGAAATTATCACTTTTACCTTTCTTAGAGCACAAATATTTCAGATCTTGCTTCTTTCCTTCATATCCAACCTCCTTTATTTAGATCGAGTTTCCCTCTTTAGCATAGAGCTTTATAAATCAAGTAGAATACTGTGCACTAGGGAACATATCTATGCATAGAGATTTCACAATATCATGTCAAATATTTGCACAAAGCTTCTTCTTTCTCAGTTCCTAGAAATCACAGTTTCAAGTCTTGGGAGCAGAACCATTTTTTGGCATAGGGGCAGACCCAGGGTTCAACGCTACAACAATGCACCAACAAAGCCCTAGATACCGACCCTTTCTGGAAATGCCTACGAAGCAGATGAATTCTCACCCAAGGTAGAGGCAGGGGTGATTTCAAGACTCAGGTGTCTGCAACCTTAGCTGGGACACAGATTTATGATAGTACTACTTAATAAATCCCTTAGCACCATCAGTTCCTCAATATATAATCATTAATCACTTCACTGATAAAGTAGGGCTTCACATCATTCACACTATTATAACGTACTCAAGAACTTAGCATCAATAGATAGGTAATATCTAGTAGATCAAGCACTAAGAACATTCATATAGATCAGATCTAATATTCTCACATATCATTAGCACTAAGCATAAGAAAATCTATCTAATCATCTTAAACCACTTAGCAAAAGAAGACATAAACACATTAAGACAAGCACAAAGCAAGGCAACACAATGTTTACATGGTTCAACCCCACCCTAGGGCTACATCCACCAACTCTTCTTCTTTATTGTCTTCAGTTAATCAGTTACAAGAACAAATCCATCAAAACCCTTACTCCACACAGGACAGAAGATCCGTGCTACTTTCTATATCCTTCTTCCTTGTGTTACAACACTAAGCCCTCGACAATCTACTACAAGGACCTGCACTTAGCTCTGCAAGTCTCTTATAGTCATGAAAAAATCACTTATAGACTCTACTCGCACTTAACATACATTCACATCACATAGATGCACTATTCCCTTTTTCTTATATTGCCTATCCTTCTATTTATACATACAAAATAGGCCTAAACATGGGTAAACCCATGGGCCAACATCCTGTTCCTGTTACATATTCCCCAAAACCTAAAAAGGATCCAAAAGTGGGTCGATATCTTGTGATCTCCACTTAATCTTGCATTCCTCTTTCGCTAGGTTGTCGAAGTCCCAAAATAGGTCACTATGACCAAGAATCTCCCAAAACTTGGTCAAGGGACAATAGGCCCCCAACACTCTCCTGTGACTCATCCCGAGTCACTCTAATCGAACCAGTTCTTCTTCGAAGGCCTCAAGCTTGGCTCGAGTTTCTTCGACCTGTTGTTGTTCTATGACCTCTTTCTTAGTGAATTCCTGGATCACTGTGTCGTTTAGGGCCCTTCTAGGCGTTGTTCCATTGCAATGACAACCTTTTCTAGATTTTCTCCTTGGCTTTCAACCTCTGTGAATAACTAGCATGCCTTATCTTGTACTAGTTGAAGTCATTGAGTAACTTTCATCACTCTTCTTTGAATCGTATGGATATTCTCCTGGGCGGTGCATTGCTCCTAAGACCACTTCATTCTTTCTACGACTGACATGGTTTTCAGTTGAACTTGTAGTGTTCTAAAGAATAGACTCAATACTCATCCTTATGGAACCACAATTCTAAAAGGTGGATGTGTGTGCACCACTTCTACAAACTCTACACCTTTTAGAAGGAAAGAACCCAAAATCTGGTGGTAACTATAGCAACCGACGAGAATGGCGGGGAAGCTGGTCTGACTCCATGAGGACTTATGAATCTACAAAATACAAATATATCCTAAGGCCAAATAGTTGCCAAAGATCATACCAAAAAGTCAAACGACCAATATGCATGCAAACAGGCTAAAGTGGTTTAGTGGCCTCCCTCACTAAAGAAGGTATGCCTTGTCCAAGAGGGACTTGAGACTCCCTGCTAATGTTTGGAGGTAACAAAATCATTTATATAGGACCTCATGGGCTTAACAACCAGTTGGTCAGATCCCCCCAAATAGGTAATCCTCTAAAAAGGTTTTGTGTTGTCCGACCTCTATTTGACCCAGGGTACAAGCAGAATAACCCCTGCAAGTAACCTATGAGATACCTAAGTCAAGAAACTAATAAACCAATGTATAACCAATGCACAGGCGAGCATTCGTAAGTCTGGATCACCATATGGGAAGGGTAGGAAAGCCCGAAACCTTGAAAGCACCACCTCTCACAAAGGTATGGGTACTAGCAAGATCCCCAAATATGAATAAATCCACATAAATATCTCTAACGCTAGGCGAGTATCCAAGGGTTATCCCTTCAACTAACTTCACACGACCTCGTGATTAACTCTAGTGTGAGTGGAGCCTCTTGATACGACCAATTATAAAATGGAATTCTCAACTCCCTGTCTCAGACACATATGTTGATTTGATTTCCTTGGGGAAGTTTACTCACAAAATCCTATTCCAAGGCACTAAATCATAGGCTAGTTTGTGCACCCTAAAAATAAAATCGTGACTAATCAATTTTAGTTTAAAGCGTAAATTTTATTGGTCATGATTACTCAAAAGGGTATGGAAGTGAAACTCATGATTTTATGACTCTGCAAAAGATAAATATGAATATAATGCAAATTCTACCTTTAACTTTTCAACGAATGATAGGCTAATAAAATAGTGCAATTTACAATTTCAACTCTGCAATTCAGAAGTAAAATGCAATCTTTCACTAACTGTACTAAGCTAATGATAACGGTTCAAAGACAAAAATGTTAACCAATGCAAAATGCCTATTTTTTTTGTATTTTCAATATATTAAAGAGATAATGCATGTACTGAAAAGAAACCTGATATATAAATTCTACTATGTATAAATGAAATAACTCAACCAGAAAATCAAGCAGCCAAGCAAAACAACCCAGGGTTCAAGGAGAAACCAAAAAATGAAAAATAATGAGAAAGACTACGCCCATAAATTCAACTCGCAACAGGCTTCCTGTCAACCCAGAGAAGCTCAACAAGCACTACATAGACCTAATAAGGCTCAACAAACATCAAAACTCACCCAACAGTCACTAAACCAAGAAAACAAACAAGGAAAAGTGGTATACGTGATTGTTCAGGAAAATAGTGCATATATACACAACTTGCAGAGATGAAGAACACATATTTACATGACTGTCAAGGAAAAAGAAGCATATAGGCTTTAAAACAAGGCCAGGAAAGGGAAAAAAGGCTAAAAACTCAGACCCAGTGGAGTCGCCATTTATGTTACGAGGGAAAAGCTCTCTATGGCCAAGGGTAAACCACAACAGACAGGTATGATTGTTGAAATCAACTCAACTCCATTGTATTCTATATAAACTAATGTGTAATATAAGAAAGAGGCCTACCTCGATCCAACGTTTGATGATGTTCCACCGTTGAGCACTTCGACCCAAAACTTTGTACCTGCAATAAGTTCTCAACGAACAAGCAAAGAAAGTATGTAGTGATAATATAAAAGGGATTAGCACATCAAATAACGTAATCCATTAATAAACATTACAAACATGCCCATGGATAATAATCATATATTTTCATGATCCCAATAGGATGGGAAAGTAGTATTTCTATTAATAATTGATCAACATAAGTGTCAACATTACAGACTTTTGTATCGACACAGTTTGAAACCAAGGAACCAAGTTCCTTCCAACTAGGTCTCCACCACTTCAATCCTCTACCAAAGGCAAGCTCAAAAGAGAGAGACAATGAGGTTCTCTCAACAATAGGGAAAGAACTTAGGGGCTAAACACTGTTTTCAGACTTGAGGGACAAAGGGATGTAGACTCAATATGAAGTAATTTCTCGAGAGTAACTTTTCTCTCAAATTTGAATGCTTTCTCCTCTTTTCCATAGCTCGAAATTGTTCTCTTATAGCCTTCAAAATGCAACTGAAGGGCTGAGTCGAAAGGTTTCCAGTATATGGAAGGCCAAGGATAAGAGATCTCTTGTCCTAACATGGAAACTTGACTCCATTTTTGTATTTTCTAGCACAAATCCGATGTATGCAAGTTGTAGTGGAGCAACCTACGTATATGGTTGTTGTATAGCTGATAGGGTGCGTATATGTGGAATTTTTTTTATTTTTAGGTCTGGATTTGTCAAAAAAAGGATGATAAGTCTGCATAGGGAAATGGAAAAAGGCCCTCTGTGTAATATAGCAATGGTGAGGCAAATCTTGCTATAACACCATTTCATTCGGTCAAAGAGTAACAAACGTCATTTGGCCAAGTTCTGCGTATACACAGGAATAGGATTTGACAAAAAAAAAATGGAAAAACCCCTAATGAGTCGAGTAATGGATGAGTAAAGAATCTGTGCCATGGCCATGTGACCAACTTGAGGTGGCAATAGCATAGTGGGCACGGAGGCCGAGCATTAATCCCAGGGTATGACACTGGGTCTCTATTTAATATCGCCGGTAGGGATTTAAAACTCGATTTTATGCTCCTGCAGCCTTACTTAATTCTTAGTTAAGGAGAAGAATGAGTGCATACCAGTTAGGTTTAGAGTGTGCTCCTTTGGACATTCTAGTTAGATTCTAAAACTTAACCATAGCCTAGTAACTTCTTGAATAATGTTAGTTAACATGTGGCCATTCGAATAGTAACCATGTCCCTTGTGTTAACCACTTTGTTCCGAGTGTTAATACTTTATAAATATACACCACAATGTTCACGTATGTTCACAGTGTTGTGTTATACGATGGAATTTGTGCAATAGGAAAATAGTTCTATAATTTACAAAGGGAAAAGAAAATTACCTTTTATTCGAGAGTGAGGGCCAAAGAAAATATAAACCTTTAGTAATAAGCTTCACCCCACTCTTTGGAAGGTAGGGTTGACAGGTCCTACCAGATAGGTGCACCTAGAAAACAAGTGGCGAGACCCCGTTAAGGATGCCAAGAGGATAGTGAAACCTCTACATAATGATGTTATGATTGAAGTTATGAAGTATATGTCAGAATCTACGATTGTTAGAAGTTATCTTTTGTCTTAAATTTAATGATAAGATTTAGCAACCTTATAATTTTATTTATTTATTTATTTTATTGCGAAATATGGGAAACATTACATACGGTATCAAAGCAAAGGTTACATCACTTGGAACTTGAACAGGGCCAAAGTATTGACTTAGCATATTTTTTTTTATCATTATGAAAAACTAACAAAAACAACTATTGTTACAAACATAAAAATCTTTTATGTTTTGTGTTAATCATGGTAGCCCAGGATGACGTAGAAATTAGACTTGAGGGGAGTCCTGCACAAAGACCTTCTGAAGAACTGAGAAATAATAGTGATGGAAGCTCACCTACTAAAGTTCTGGAAACAATGAGGAATCTCATTGTTGAGTTGCAAGTCATCAAAGCAGACAATGAGAAATTGAAGAATGCACGACAGGAACAACAGGAAATAAATGAAGTCCTACTGCGTAGTATAGTGACAAAGAAAATCCCAAAGGATGATGACCATGAGAAAGAGGTCAGTAAAAGGGCCTTCAATAATTTTGGTCTTGAAGAAGAAAAACGGGACAACTCATTTGAAGGTACACCTTCAGCTGAAGATAAAACAAAAACAGACAGAAAAATAAAACAAGTAGATCGCCTTGAAGGGGAATTTAAGAAAATCAAACACGCTACCTTTGATGGGGAATCCAGAACAGGGGAGGAAGTTGAAGAATGGTTATTAGAAATCAAGAAGTATTTTCAGATCTACAACTATTCCAACAATATGAAGGTTAGAATGGCCATCTATAATCTCAAAGGAAAAGCCAACATTTGGTGGCAAGATCTGAAATTGGCTAAGGGCCTAGAGGAGAAATAGATGGAATGGTTAGACTTTAAGAAATACTTTAAGAAATAGCACCTATCTAAAATTTACTATGAAAGAAAAAACAAAGAATTTTATGAGCTAAGACTTGGTCAAATGGCTATGGAAGATCTAATAAACAAATTCCTGGAATTACTAAGGTTCATACCTTATATTCGGGAGGACAAACTAAAAATCCAACGGTTCTTAAGTTGTTTACCATAGTCTTACAAGGACAGAATTGAATTTGATAATCCCAAATCCTTGAGTGAAGTATCCAGGAAAGATCAAATGTGTTACGACCAATACAAACAACGGACAAAATTTCCCAAGGCTTGGAAATACAAGAAACAAGACCAAATGAACCAGCAAAAGAAGCGATACCAGCCAACTCCTTATCGAAACATGACAAAAATATTTCCAAGGAAATACTTTCACTCCAACAATCCAAATACGCAAGGAGGGTATAAACCGGTAAATTTAGGAGAAAAAATGTTTGGGGACAACCCCCATGAACCGTTAAAATGTTGGGAATGTGGCGAGCCTCACCTAAGGAGGAACTTCTGACGTTTGATTTCAACAAAACGAACTATTGTTCACAATTTACAGGAAGCCTCTACAGTAGGGGATGTAGGTAGAAGCATACATTGGATCAATTTAGCCGTGGATGGTTGGCAAGCTGACCACCAGTCCTCTGTGGTAGAATTTGAAGGTAAAATCTATAACACTCAAATTTATGTTTTAATCGATCCTGGAGCTACATTAATTTATATCACTCCTGGTATAGTAGAGTCAAATAAACATAAGAAAATAAGACACGCAAAATCTTGGCTGGTACAACTAGAAACAAGGACAAAAAGGAAAGTTGTCAACTTTATTTCTAATTATGAGTTCAGTTTAGGTGGTCAAAACATAAAGACAAATATGAACATTCTACCGCTAGGATCTTATGATGTAATTATCAGAATGGATTTGTTAGAAAGGCATAAATCAATGCCAGATTGTTATGAAAAAACACTTAAGTATAAAGACGAAAATGACACCACTAGGACAATTCAAGGTATACAAAAACTAGTATCAGTTAGACAAATTTCAACAATGCAATTCAAGAAATGCATGAGAAAGGGTTGTCAAATTTACGCCATCCAAGAAGAAAACCTATTAGAAAAAGAAAATAAACCCAACTTGGAGGATTTTACTGTTCTGCATGATTTCATAGACGTGTTTGTTGATGAAATACCTGAATTACCCCTAGAAGGGAGATACAATTTTCTATCGACCTACTACCTAGTTCAACCCCTATCTCTAAAGCACCTTACTGAATGAGTTTGCCGGAATTGACAGAACAAAAAATCCAACTACATGAATTATTGGGCAAAGAATATATCAGACCGAGTGTTTCACCATGGGGAGCACCAGTCCTCTTTGTCAAAAAGAAAGACGACACTCTAAGATTATGTATCGGTTATAGACATCTAAAAAAACTGACTATTAAGAACAAGTAGCCCTTACCTAGGATAAATGAGTTGTTTGATCAAGTGGGTGTGGCAAAGATGTTTTCGAAATTGTATTTACGATCTGGTTATCACTAGGTTGGGATAAAAGATGAGGACATAAGAAAAACAACGTTTCAAACAAGATATGGACTTTATGAATTTATAGTTATACCTTTCGGACTCACTAACGCGCCAACCACTTTTATGTGTTTAATGGAAAATATTTTCAGTCAGTACTTGGACAAGCTTGTGTTGGTATTTATTGACGATATTCTAATATATTCTAAAACAAAAGAAGAACACGAAGAGCACTTAAGAATAGTTCTGCAAACTTTAAGGAAACACAAACTGTATGCTAAATTCTATAAGTTTGATTTTTATCAGAAGAAAATACAGTACCTAGGACATGCAATATCTGTAGAAGGCATTACAGTCGATCCTAAGAAAATAAAAGACATCATGGAATGGTCGGTACCTAAGGATGTAGCGAACATCCAATCATTCATGGGAATCACTGGATATTAGCGCAGATTTATAGAGGGATTTTCCAAAATTTCTTACCCTATCACATAGTTACAAAAGAAAGGGACCAAGTTTAACTGGTCACAGAAGTGTCAATACAATTTTAATAAATTAAAGGAATTGTTAACAACCACACCCATTTTAAAGGTAGCACACCCAGACAAAGACTTCACCGTCTGTGTAGACGCAAGTAAAGAAGGACTAGGTGGTGTCCTAACTCAAGAAGGGAACGTAATTTGTTATGAATCCTGAAAACTAAAGGAACACGAATGAAATTACATCACTCATGACTTAGAGTTGGCAGTTGTAATACACTCCTTGAAAATGTGGCAGCACTACTTAATGGGCAGAAGATTTCTATTATTGAAAGATAACAACGGTGTGAAATTTTTGTTTAGTCAGCCAGACCTTAATGCAAGGCAAGCAAGATGGCTAGCCTTCTTGAGCGAATTTTACTTTGAGGTAAGACATATCAAGGGTAAGTAAAAAAAAGTAGTTGATTCTTTGATCAGAATAGTTCATGGGTTGTTTGAAATAAATGTTAGCATGGCATAAATTGATCTTGAACAGAGGGTAAAGGCTGCAGGTAATAATGACGAATATTACACTAAAACAGTGGAAAAATTAGACAACACTACAAAAAAATCATACAAAACAGATCTGAGCATGGACAAAAATGGGTTACTACGATTTAAAAATAGAATATACATGCCAGATTCGATAGAGTTAAAGTTAATAGTGTTGGATGAAATCCTTAAGAAACCATATTCTGGTCATCCAGGATACCAGAAAATGATCACAACACTACGAAAGTTATTTTATTGGCCTAATATGAAGGGTGAAACAATAGAGTACTTAGGTAAGTGTCAAGATTGTAAGCAGGTAAAAGCCGAACACCAACACCCAGCCGGCCTGTTGCAGCCCTTACCTGTGATGGAATGGAAATGGGAGACAATATCACTAGACTTTATTATAGGTTTGCCTAGAACTCAAAAACAAAATGATTCAATTATGGTGGTAATTGATAAACCTAGTAAGTCTGCACACTTTATTCCTGTAAAGTCTACTTTTAAAGCTATTAACATCGTTGAAATGTTCATGAAAGAAATTTTTAGACTGCATGGTATTCTTAAAATGGTGATTTCAGATAGAGACGTAAAATTTACATCTTATTTTTGGAAATAATTTTTTGTAGGGCTAAATACTAACTTGAATTTCAGCACGAGTTATCATCCACAAACAGATGGACAGACCGAACGAACAAACCAAATCGTAGAAGACATGCTTCGCATGTACGTAAGACAAAAACCAAGCAAGTGGGAAGACTACCTAATCACTACTTTAGAACCTGAATACCTTTTGTAGAGGGCACGACTCCGAGTTGGAATATTGTGAGCAATCAACAGTCCTATGAGGAAGTAAGGACGATAATGAGAATGAGCAATTAATAAAAATTTTGAATAACAAATTAGATTAAAAATCCAAAACAATCTCTATACTACAGAATTATAATATCTATAAATTCATGACATCACTTAAATTGTGGTCTGGATTGGTCGTATCATCCGCGCAGTTGAGGAAGAAGTCCACCGAATGGAAGGGAGAAGTGGGTCGAGGTCAAATTGATGGGTACCCTTGAAAAAATCAAGGGTCCCATCTTTAGATCACTATAAGAAGTTCAATAACAGTGTTTACCAAAATAAATACAAGGAATTATTAAAGTTGAAATGATTAAAACATACAAAGATTGTACACTACCAAAATTAAACAAAATTGCACCACCTTTTCAACCATCAGACTTCACCCTTGTCCCAAAAATAATTTATGCTTAAACAACCAACTATAATATACATTGAGAGTCAACAGGGTTTCGAGATGCCTGGAAAACCCTGTCGACAAAGATAAGGAGAAAACTCTTTTATGTTTCCTAAACAACCAAGGATCATTGAATAAGTATGGGGTAAAGATTATGTAGGGTAATAATGCATAGCGAAGCCAACACCACCCTTATATGCATTGAGTCTCATTTAGGAAAACCTGTGGACATCTCTAATCTGTACAAACGATAAAGGAAAACTACTTTTCTATAAGATTGCAGTAAATAACCCAAAATAAGGGAAGTTTGGGTGAAATACAAAGATTCAACGCAATGAAATGCAATATGTCCCTCTGAAAGTTACAGTGGTATGTCTACCCGTATAGCATGACTTTTTACACAAATGGAGAATCGAATTTCCCACCCTCGATGAAGAACCCTCAAAGAATGAGTTTTAAACACAGAGTCACCACTCTGGCCACAACATTATCCTACAGAGAACCTTCTAAGATTAAATGCTTAGGGGTTCAAAAGAAACTCTTTGTTTACATATCAGATGGAGGCCAGAAGGAAAAGAGAAAATCATGAAGTGATAGAGCCATCTTCAATCGAATTCTATCTTTATTATAGTAGCCTAAGATCCTACTCAAGAGCATGTATAGAGCATATAATAAATATTTCAAAAACAAAAACCTCAATGCACAGGTAGAATCTGTGTATCCTTACCAGACATGCTAACTATGTTAGACCAAGGAAAATAACCAGCATAGAAGAACGCTTACCTTTCAAAGACTCTAACCAATGTTCTCTTGACATCAATTTAAGTTCTAGCCTCTCGATGGTTGGCCATTTCATTCGGTGGAAGAGTAACAGAGGTCGTTTGGCCATGTTCTGCGTATACACAGGGATAGGATTTGAAAAAAACAAAAACTGGAAAAACCCCTAATGAGCCGAGTAATGGACGAGTAAATAATCTATGCCAGGGCCATGTGACCGACTTGAGGTGGCGAGAGAATAGTGGGTATGGAGGTCGAGCATTAATCTCAGGGTATGCTACCGGGTCTCTGTTTAATATTGTCGGTAGGGATTTAAACCTTGATTGTACGCTCCTACCGCCTTACTTAATTATCAGTTAAGGATAAGAATGAGTGCATACTAGTTAGGTTTAGAGCACACTCCTTTGGACATTTTGGTTACATTCTAACACTTAATCGTAACCTATTAACTGCTTGAATATTGTTAGTTAACATGTGGCCATTCGAATAGTAACCATGTCCCTTGTGTTAACCACTTTTTTCAGAGTGTTAATACTTTATAAACATACACCACAATGTTAACGTATGTTCATGGTGTTGTGTTATATGATGGAATTTGTGCAATAGGAAAATAGTTCTATAGTTTACAAAGGGAAAATAAAATTACCTTTTATTCTAGAGTGAGGTCCAAAGAAAATATAAACCTTTAGTAATAAGCTTCACCCTGCTCTTTGGAAGGTAGGGTTGACAGGTCCTACCAAATAGGTGCACCTAGACAAGAAGTGGCGAGACCCCGCTAAGGATGCCAAGAGGATAGTGAATCCTCTTCATCATGATGTTATGATTGAAGTTATGAAGTATATGTCTGAATCTATGATTGTTATAAGTTATCTTTCGGCTTAAATTTAATGATAATATTTAGCGACCTTATAAAAGTTTTTTTTTATCACGAAATATGGGAAACAGTACATACAGTATCAGAGAAAATCTTACAACACTTGGACCTTGAATAGGGCCAAAGTATTTACTTCGCATATTTTTTTTATGCTTACGAAAAACTAACAAAAACAACTACTGTTAAAAAAAAAACCTCTTTTCTATTTTTTGTTAATCATGGCAGCCTAAGATGACCCAGAAATAAAACTTGAGGGGAATTCTGCACAAAGACCTCTTGAAGACCCGAGATAGATTAGTGAAAGAAGATCACCTACTAAAGTTCTAGAAATGATGAGGAATCTCATTGTTGAGCTGCAAGTCTTCAAAGCAGACAATGAGAAACTGAAGAAGGCACAACAGGAACACCATGAAATAAATGTTGTCCTGCTGCGTAGTATAGTGACAAAGAAAGTCCCAAAGGATGATGACCATGAGGAAGAGTTCATTAAAAGGGCCTCCAAGAATTCTGGTCCTAAAGAATAAAAATGCGAAAGCTCATTTGAAGGTACACCTTCAGTTGAAGATAAAACAAAAACAAACAGAAAAAAGAAAACAGGTAAATCACCTTGAAGGGGAATTTAAGAAAATCAAACCCGCTACCTTTGATAGGGAATCCAGAACAGGGGAGGAAGCTAAAGCATGGTTATTAGACATCAAGAAGTATTTTCAGATCTACAACTATTCTAACAATATGAAGGTCAAAATGGCCATCTGAAATCTGAAAGGAAAAGCCAGCATTTGGTGGCAAGATCTGAAATTGTCTAAGGGCCTAAAGGAGAAATAGATGGAATGGTTAGACTTTAAGAAATACTTTAAGAAACAATTCCTATCTGAAAGTTACTATGAAAGAAAAACCAAAGAATTTTATGAGCTATGACTTGGTCAAATGGCTATGGAAGATCTGATAAACAAATTCCTGGAATTACTAAGGTTCGTACCTTATATCCGGGAGGACAAAGTGAAAATCCAACAGTTCCTAAGTTGTTTACCACAGTCTTACAAAGAAAAAATCGAATTTGATAATCCCAAATCCTTGAGTGAAGTATCCAGGAAAGATCGAATGTGTTACGATCACTACAAACAACGAACAAAATTTCCCAAGGCTTGGAAAGATAAGAAACAAGACCGAATGAACCAACGAAAGAAGGGATACCAGCCAGCTCCTTATCGGAATGTAGCAAAAAGATTTCCAAGGAAATAATTTCACTCCAACAACCCAAATACACAAGGACACAGTAAACTGGTAAATTTGGGAGCAAAGAAGTTTGGGGACAACCCCCATGAACCATTAAAATACTGGGAATGTGGAGAACCTCACCTAAGGAGAAACTGTCCACATTTGATTTTAGCAGACAAAACTTCTATTCACAATTTACATGAAGCCTCTACAGTAGGAGATGTAGGCAGAAGCATACATCAGATCAATGCAGTCGTGGATGACCGACAAGTTGAACACAAATCCTCTGTGGTAGAAAATGAAGGTAAAATCAATAATACTGTCGACAAAGATCCTAGAGATACATTAAGTTATATCACTCCTGGTATAGTAGAATCAATAATTTCTGTTTTAATCGATCCTAGAGATACATTAAGTTATATCACTCTTGGTATAGTAGAATCAAATAAACTTAAGAAAATAAGACATGCAAAATCTTGGTTGGTACAACTAGCAACAAGGACAGAAAGGAAAGTTGTCGACTTTATTTCTGATTATGAGTTTAGTTTAGGTGGTTAAAACATAAATACAAATCTGAACATTCTACCACTAAGATCTTATGATGTAATTATCAGAATGGATTGGTTAGAAAGGCATAAAGAAGTGGTAGATTGTTATGAAAAAACACTTAAGTATAAATATGAAAATGACACCGCTAGGACAGTTCAAGGTATACAAAAAGCAGTATCAGTTAGACATATTTCAACAATGCAATTCAAGAAATGCATGAGAAAGGGTTGTCAAGTTTACACCATCCAAGTAACAAACCTATTAGAAAAATAAAATAAACCCAACTTGGAGGATTTTGTTGTTCTACATGATTTCAAAGATGTTTTTGTTGATGAAATACCTGAATTACCCCTAGAAGGGAGATAGACTTTACTATCGACCTACTACCTAGTTCAACCCTTATCTCTAAAGAACCTTACCGAATGAGTTTTCTAGAATTGACAGAACTAAAAATCCAACTATGGGAATTATTGGACAAAGAATATATCAGACCGAGTGTTTCACCATGGGGAGCACGAGTCCTCTCTGTGAAAAAGAAAGATGACACTCTAAGATTATTTATCGATTATATAAAACTAAACAAAATGACTATTAAGAAAAAGTACCCCTTACCTGCGATAAATGATCTGTTCGATCAAGTACGTGTGGCAAAAATATTTTCAAAATTGGATTTACGATCTAGTTTTCACTAGGTTAGGATAAAAGATGAGGACATAAGAAAAACAACTTTTCGAACAAGATATGGACATTACGAATTTGTAGTTATACCTTTCAGACTCACTAACATGCCAACCATGTTTATGTGTTTAATGAACAATATTTTTAGTCAGTACTTGGAAAAGTTCGTGTTGGTATTTATTGATGATATTCTAGTATATTCTAAAACAGAAGAAGAACACGAAGAGAACTTAAGAATAGTTCTGCAAACTTTAAGGAAATAAAAACTGTATGTTTAATTCTAAAAGTGTGATTTTTAGCAGAAGAAAATAGAGTACCTAGGACATGTAATATTTGCATAAGGCATTGCAGATGATCCTTTGAAAATAGGAGCCATCATGGAATGTTCGGTACCTAAGGGTGTAGCGAACATCCGGTCATTCATGGGAATCACCGGATATTACCATAGATTTATAGAGGGATTTTCAAAACTTGCTTACCCTATCACATCGTTACAAAAGAAAGGGGCCAATTTTAACTGGTCATAGAAGTGTCAAGACAGTTTTAATAAATTAAAGGAATTGTTAACAACCACACCCATTTTAACGGTAGCATACCCAGACAAAGACTTCACCGTCTGTGTAGATGCAAGTAAAGAAGGACTAGGTGGTGCCCTAACTCAAGAAGGGCACGTAATTTGTTATGAATCCTGAAAACTAAAGGAACACGAATGAAACTACATCACTCATGACTTAGAGTTGGCAGTTGTAATACACGCCTTAAAAATGTGGCGGCACTACATAATGGGAAATAGATTTCTATTATTGATAGATAACAACATAGTGAAATTTTTGTTTAGAAAGTCGGACATTAATGAAAGGAAATAAATATGGCTATCCTTCTTGAGCGAATTTGACTTTGAGGTAAGACATATCAAGGATAAGGAAAACAAAGTAGTTGATGCTTTGAGCAGAAGAGTTCATGGGTTGTTTAAAATAAACGTTAGCAGGGAAGAAAACGATCTTGAACATAGGATAAAGGTTGCAGGTAATAACGATGAATATTACACTAAAACAATGGCAGAAGTACAGAGTACAAAGCACTACAAAAAATTCAGACAAAGCATATCTGACGGTGGATAGAAATGGGTTACTATGATTTAAAAACATAATATACATACCAGATTCGACAAAGTTAAAGTTAACAGTGTTGGATGAAATTCATAAGAAACCATATTCTAGTCATCTAGGATACCACTAAATGATAACAACACTACAAAAGTTATTTTTTGTCCTAATATAAAGGGAGAAACAACAGAGTACTTAGCTAAGTGTCAAGATTGTCAGCAGGTAAAATCCAAACACTAACACCCAGCTGGCCTATTGCAGCCCTTACTTGTGCCATAATGGAAATGGGAGATGATATCACTAGACTTTATTGCAGGTTTGCCTGTAACTATAATGATTCAATTATGGTGGTAATCGATAAACTTGGTAAGTCTGCACACTTTATTCCTATAAAGTCTACTTTTAAAGTTATTAACATTGCTGAAATATTCATGAAATAAATTTTTAGACTGCATGGTATTCCTAAAATGGTGATTTTGGATAGAGATGTAAAATTTACATCTTCTTTTTGGAAAGAATTGTTTGCAAGGCTAAATACTAACTTGAATTTCAACATGAGTTATCATCCACAAACAGATGAACAAACTGAACGAACAAACCAAATCGTAGAATACATGCTCCGCATGTACATAAGAACAAAACCAAGCAAGTGGGAAGACTACCTTCACTTGGTAGAATTTGCATACAACAATGGGTACCAAGCTTCAACTAAAATGATCCCTTTCGAGGTATTGTATGACATAAAGTGTATGACTCCAATTAGCTGGGATAACCCAGTTGAAAGACTCATGGTTGGACCAGAGATGCTCTAGGAAATGGTTAACATGGTAAGAAAAGTACAACAAAACTTAAAGGAGGCACAAGATAGACAAAAACGTTACGCGGACCAGAAAAGAAGACACTTGGAATTTCAAGTGGGAGACCACGTCTATTTAAAAGTCAAAGCCAAGAAAAGTTCACTAAAGCTAGGAAATTGTTCCAATTTGGCACCCAGATTTTGTGGGCCTTTCAAAATATTAGCTCTAATTAGACCCATAGCATACCAACTTGCACTTCCAGCCAATCTATAAATTCATAATGTATTTCATGTTTCTCTGTTAAAGAATTATGTTCATGAATCCACTCATATGATTGATTGGAACTTGGTGCAGGTGGAACCAAAAGGCGAGTTCCAAGCAGAAACCTTGTGCATTCTGGACTGGAGAGAAATTACACTTCGGAATAGAGCCGTCTCTCACATAAAGGTTCAATGGAAGCACTTTAGCCCTGAGGAGAACACTTGGGAGTTGGAGGGAGATTTGTAGAAATCTCATCCAAACCTGTTCCAAGAAAGGAAGGAACACTGAGGAAATTTTTTTATTGAGGGGGGAAAGGATGTGACATCCCCCAAAATAAATTATTTTTAAGTTTGAAATTTCTTAGGAAATTATTTCCGTTTTTGGTAAATTCGAAATTGGAATTTTTTTTTCCATTTATGGCAATTTTGAATTTCAAATTTAGTTAATTATAATTAATGATTATGACTGTTGGGAAGAGATTTGATTTGACCCAACTAACTACTTGAATATGACACTTGTATGAAACACAATATTTTATAATTATTATTGGAGGACAAATGGAACAACCATGTTGAAATCAGCTAACCATGACTCCATGAGTGGGGAACATGTTGGAATTACCTCAGGGCTGATTGTTACAAGTGGAAAATCAAGAATTTGGCCATTAGTAGCTCCTGAAAATCAGGGATTTGGAAAGGTGGGAAAATTCCCAAAGGGAGAAAGACCTAGGCACTTTTGTTGTTGGATATAAAGCATATGGGAGGAGGCAGGACACTACCTAGTATGCTCTGGAAAAATCTATCTCTTGTTGTTATGAACACTACTTGCTGAATGTGAGGCAAGAAAAAGACTACTGAAAACTGAAAGGCATTTGCTAAGGAGGAATTCCGAGTTAGCCCTCATGAATTCATGGTCAGGCTAGGGGGTGAATAAGACAAGTGATTTGGCTGCCCTGTTCTAAGGTTGGGAGGAACATGGTTGTTCCATTTGTTATTCAACAATTTTGTTCAGATATGTCTACTTTCTCCTTCTCTATTTACATTTCATGATGTATTATTGACTAGTGGTATTTTTATGTGATTTACATATATATGATATGTTCTGTTATTAAATTCTAAAGGAACTATAACTGTAATTATAAAGATGCTACTCCATTAATTTTCTTAGGAATTTCTACCAGTTCAATGCATCTAGTATAACTAACTATTCTATTAGTAATCACCATTCTGGAGGTAAACCTGAGAATTTCGAACATTTCACACATATACTACATAGATATATATCTATGTGAGTTAACTTTGAGTTTTGTTTAAGTACCCTATCATATTTAAATTGTTGTTGCAAATCGTTATAATTTAATAGGAGATAACTATGTATGCAAGTACCTAATATATAATTATGTATGAAAGTAACCATATGAATTACAAGATTCATTACAGAAANTATATATATATATATATATATATATATATATATATATATATATATATTAGTAGGTGTTAATGATAATTTGGAGGACGATTAGGTCTATTTGATCACATATTAAAGTTCTGGAAATAATATTTGGAATAAATTGGTTAACACAAATGAAATTATGGAACTAAATACGAGAGGCGCAAAGGCCCGATGATCTCACAGACATTATGGAACCCTTAAATGATTTTACACATATTCTGATAAATTCATATCTTTGTTAACAACAACATAAATTGCCTCAGTACCTGTAACCGCCTGATAGTAATGAGATAAAAGGAAACAAATAGCATGGTTGGTCACAATGAAATTTCTAGAAGATGAATCACTATAGGCACAAATCAAATTTATTACAGTCACGCTGCCTGGTGTTATTTACAAATAAGTATATGCATATTCGACAATAGCCAAGAGTCATTATCGAGTTCAAAAAATCTAAATATAACATAATCAATGTGCCAAACATGAAATGGACCGATTTGGCCTTATTCTCTAAAATCAACTATACAATATATGAATACTGTTGAAACTTTCGTTCCTTACCCATTAATATGTTCATTATACAGAGGTAAGGATTCGACCTTTAGGGCTTTCCATTAAAAGAACCAAGTACATAGTGAAATCAAGTGCCATAAGAATCTGTAACTTCTACCCATGATGATTATATATGAATCAATACACACAGTAGAACCTGGAAGTTATTGATAAGGGCTACTTTAGAACCCAAATACCTTTAATGTAGAGGGCACAACTCCAATTCGGAAGATTGTGAGCAATCAACAGTCCTGAGAGGAAGTAAGGATGATAATGAGAACGAGCTATTAATAAAAAATTTGAATAACAAATCAGATTAAAAATCCAAAACAATATCTATACTATAGAATTATAATATCTATAAATTCATGACATCACTTAACTTGTGGTCTTAATCAGTCGTATCATCCGCACTGTTGAGGAATAAGTCCACCGAATTGAAGGGAGAAGTGGGTCGAGTTCGAACTGATGGGTACCCTCACAAAAATTAAGGGTCCCATCATTAGATCACTATAAGGAGTTGAATAACAATGTTTACCAAAAGAAATACAAGGAATTATTAAAGGTGAAATGATTAAAACATACAAATATTCTTCACTACCAAAATTATACAAAATTGTAGGACCTTTTCAACCATGAGACTTCACCCTTGTCCCGGAAATAATTTATGCTTAAACGATCGACGATAATAGACATCGAGAGTCAACAAGGTTTTGGGATGCCTAGAAAACTCTGTCAACAAAGATAAGGAGAAAACTCTTTTATGTTTCCTAAAGAACCAAGGATCATTGGATGATTATGGGGTAAACCCTCTTGGGAATTTTTTTCCTTTAATGATTCTGTAGGGTAATAATGCATAGTGAAGACAACACTGTCCTTAGATGCATTGAGTCTCAGTTAGGAAAACCTGTGGAGACCTCTAATCTGTACAAACAATAAAGGAAAACTAATTTTCTATAAGACTGCAGTGAATAACCCAAAATAAGGGAAGTCAGGGTGAAATATAAGGATTCAAGGCAATGAAATGTAATCTATCCCTCTGGAAGTTATAGTGGGATGTCTACCCATAGGGCATGATTGTTTACACAAATGGAGAATCGAATTTACCACCCTCCATGAAGAACCCTCATAGAATGATTTTTAAATATAGAGTCACCACTCTGGCCACGATGTTATCCTACAGAGAGACTTCTAAGATTAAATGATTAGGGGTTCGAAAAAAAATATTCGTTTACATATCATTTGGAGGCCGAAAAGAAAAGAGAAAATCATGAAGTGACATAGCTGTTTTCAATCATATTCTATATTTATTATAGTAGCCTAAGTTCCTACTCAAGAGCCTGTACGGAACAGATAATAAATATTTCAAAAACAAAAACCTCAATGCACGGGAGGATACATGTAGAATCTTTGTATCCTTACCAGATAGGGTAACTACATGATACCAAGTAAAATAACCAACATAGAAGAACGCTTAGCTTTCAAAAAATCCAACAAATTTTCTCTGAAGGATCTCTTGACATCGATGCGAGTTACAACCTGTTGATGGTTGGCCATTTCATTCGACCGAAGAGTAGCAGAGGTCATTTGGCCAAGTTATGTGTATACACAAGGATAGGATTTGACAAAAACAAAAAATGGAAAAACCCCTAATGAGCTGCGTAATGGATGAGTAAATAATATGTGTCGAGGCCATGTGACTGACTTGAGGTGGCGAGAGCATAGTGGGCATGGAGGCCGAGCATTAATCCTAGGCTACGCCACTGGGTCTCTGTTTAATATCCTCAGTAGGGAATTTAAAACTTGATTGTATGCTCCTACCGCCTTACTTAATTATCAGTTAAGGAGAAGAATGAGTGCATACCAGTTAGGTTTAGAGTGCGCTCCTTTGGACGTTCTAGTTAGATTCTAACACTTAACTGTAGCCTAGTAACTGCTTGAATACAGTTAGTTAACATGTGTCCATTCAAATAGTAACCATGTCCCTTGCGTTAACCACTTTGTTCAGAGTGTTAATACTTTATAAACATACACCACAATGTTAACGTATGTTTAGGGTGTTGTGTTATATGATGGAATTTGTGAAATAGGAAAAGAGTTCTATAGTTTAGAAAGGGAAAATAAAATTACCTTTTATTCTAGAGTGAGGTCCAAAGAAAATATAAACCTTTAGTAATAAGCTTCACCCCACTCTTTGGAAGGTGGGGTTGATAGGTCCTATCATATAGGTGCACCTAGACAAAAAGTTGCAAGACCTCATTAAGTATGCCAAGAGGATAGTGAAACCTCTACATCATGATGTTATGATTGAAATTATGAAGTATATGTCTGAAGCTATGTTTGTTAGAATTTATCTTTTGTCTTAAATTTAATGATAAGATTTAGCGACCTTATAATTTTTTTTTATCATGAAATGTGGGAAACATTACATACGGTATCAGAGAAAAGGTTACAACACTTGGACCTTGAACAGGTCCAAAGTATTTACTTAGTATATTTTTTTTATGATTATGAGAAACTAACAAAAACAACTACTGTTACAAACATAAAACTCTTTTCTATTTTGTGTTAATCATGGAAACCCAGGATGATGCAAAAATCAGACTTGAGGGGAATCCTGTACAAAGACATCTTGAAGACCCGAGACAAAATAGTGACGAAATCTCACCTACTAAAGTTCTGGAAACGATGAGTATGTTGGACACACCTACCACACTTAGAGGGGGCGAGTGAATGAGTGTGGGGATATTTTTCCGAAAACTTCCCTCTTACACAAAACTCATTAGCTAACATTCGACATTTATTCATTACTCATTGTTGTCATTAATAATCAGTTATATGTAAATACATATAAGCAATATATCATCAACAAATCATCTCCACAAGGAACACAAGGAACACAAGATGTATGTACAATTTTTCTTTTTATTATGGACTTCAATCTGGGGGTTTTTCAGCAACAACTGAATAGAGTACAACTCTATAAGAGAACCAGCTCTATATGCAAGACTTAGCTTACATTATCAGCACCAAATGAGATGACGCAACAATCCTCAATAGATATCAATCTGTACCATAAACAAGAGCATCAACCATGCACCAACCTGTGCCAAGCAACCTGTAATCAACTTGTACCATAAACAAGTGCATCCAACCATGTAACAAGTATATACCAATAATGTTTCAACTACTCATCAACAATGACTCATCAATATGTACCAACATCATCAACTATACACCTCATGTATGTGCC
>SNQJ01S0067654.1:37138-50057 GCA_010110895.2 Picea sitchensis | reverse complement strand
CTTCATCATGTATCAATGACAACTCATTGATCCATCTTCATCTATGCATTCTCTGCATTCTCATCAAGGACAATACATATTATATTACATCAATCATCAATCAATCAATCCTTTGACATCAATCAATCACCTGACATCAATCAATCAAACCATTGACATCAACGACAACATGATCCAACAGAGGAATCTTATTTTTGAGCTGCAAATCTTCAAAGGAGACAATGAGAAACTGAAGAAGGCACAACAGGAACAATAGGAAATAAATGAAATCCTGTTGTGCAGTATAGTGACAAAGAAAATCCCAAAGGAAGATAACCATGAGGAAGAGTTCAGTAAAAGGGCCTCCTAGAATTCTGGTCATGAAGCAGAAAAAGGGGACAACTCATATCAAGGTACACCTTCAGTTGAATATAAAACAAAAATAGACAGAAAAAGAAAACAGGTAGATCGCCTTGAAGGGGAATTTAAGAAAATCAAACTTGCTATCTTTTATGGGGAATCCGGGAAAGGGGAGGAAGATGAAGCATAGTTATTAGACATCAAGAAGTATTTTCAGATCTACAACTATTCCAATAATATGAAGGTTAGAATGGCCATCTGTAATTTGAAAGGAAAAGCCAACACTTGGTGGCAAGATCTGAAATTGGCTAAGGGCGTAAAGAAGAAACAGATGGAATGGTCAGACTTTAAGAAATACTTTAAGAAATAATACCTATCTAAAAGTTACTATGAAATAAAAACCAAATAATTTTATGAGCTATGACTTGGTCAAATGGCTATGGAAGATCTGATAAAAAAATTCCTGGAATTACTAAGGTTTGTACCTTATATCCGAGAGGACAAAGTGAAAATCCAATGGTTCCTAATCTATTTACCACAGTCTTAGAAGGATAGAATCGAATTTTATAATCCCAAATCCTTGAGTGAAGTATTCAGGAAAGCTCGAATGTGTTACGACCAATATAAACAACAGACATAATTTCCCAAGGCTTGGAAAGACAAGAAACAAGACCGAATGAACCAACGAAAGAAGGGATACCGGCCAGATCCTTATCAGAATGAAGAAAAAATATTTCCAAGGAAAGAGTTTCAATCCAACAACCCAAATATGCAAGGAGGCGGTAAACTTGTAAATTTGGGAGCAAAGAAGTTTGAGGACAACCCCCGTGAACTGTTAAAATGTTGGGAATGTGGAGAACCTCACCTAAGGAGGAATTGTCCATGTTTGATTTCAAAAAATAGACTTGTTGTTCACAATTTACAGGAAGCCTCTATAGTAGGGGATGTAGGCAGAAGCATACATCACATCAATGCAGCCGTGGACGACCGACAAGATGACCACTAGTCCTCTATGCTAGAAATTGAAGGTAAAATCAATAACACTCGAATTTATGTTTTAATTGATCCTAGAGGTACATTAAGTTATATGAATCCTGGTATAGTAGAGTCAAATAAACTTAAGAAAATAAGACACGCAAAATCTTGGCTGGTACAACTAGCAACAGGGACAAAAAGGAAAGTTGTCATCTTTATTTCTGATTATGAGTTCAGTTTAGGTGGTCAAAACATAAATACAAATCTAAGCATTCTACCTATAGAATCTTATGATGTAATTATTAGAATGGATTGGTTAGAAAGGCATAAAGTAATGCTAGATTTTTATGAAAAAACACTTAAGTATAAAGATGAAAATGACACCGCTAGGACAGTTCAAGGTATACAAAAACCAGTATCAGTTAGAAATATTTCAGCAATGCATTTCAAGAAATTCATGAGAAAGGGTTGTCAAATTTACACCATCCAAGTAACAAACCTGTTAGAAAAATAAAATAAACTTGACTTATAGGATTTTGTTGTTCTGCATGATTTCAGAGACATGTTTGTTGATGAAATACCTGAATTCCTTTAGAAGGGAGATAAACTTTTCTATCGAACTACTACCTGGTTCAACCCCTATCTCTAAAGCACCTTACCGAATGAGTTTCCCAGAATTGACAGAACTAAAAATACAACTACAAGAATTATTGGAAAAAGAATATATCAGACCGAGTGTTTCACCATGGGGAGAACCAATCCTCTTTGTGAAAAAGAAAGACGACACTCTAAGATTATGTATCAATTATAGACAACTAAAAAAAATGACTATTAAGAACAAGTACCTCTTACCTAGGATAAATGATTTATTTGATCAAGTAGATGGGCCAAAGATCTTTTCGAAATTGGATTTACGATTTGGTTATCACCAGGTTAGTTTAAAACATGAGGAGACAAGCAAAACAACGTTTCGAACAAGATATTGACATTACGAATTTGTATTTATACCTTTCGGACTCACTAATGCGCCAACCACGTTTATGTGTTTAATGAACAATATTTTTAGTCAGTACTTGGACAAGTTTGTGTTGGTATTTATTGACGATATTCTAGTATATTCTAAAACACAAGAACAACACGAAGAACACTTAAGAATAGTTCTGCAAACTTTAAGAAAACACAAATTGTATGCTAAATTCTATAAGTGTGATTTTTATCAGATGAAAATATAGTACCTAGGACATGTAATATATGTAGAAGGCATTGCAGTCAATCCTGAGAAAATAACAACCACCATGGAATGGTCGGTACCTAAGGATGTAGCGAACATCCGGTCATTCATGGAAATCACTGAATATTACCGCGGATTTATAGAGGGATTTTCCAAAATTTCTTACCCTATCACATATTAGAAAAGAAAGGGACCAAGTTTAACTAGTCACAGAAGTGTCAAGACGGTTTTAATAAATTAAAGGAATTGAAAACAACTGCACCCATTTTAAAGGTAGCTGACCCAGAAAAAGACTTCACCGTCTGTGTAGATGCAAGTAAAGAAGAACTATGTGGTGTCCTAACTCAATAAGGGTACGCAATTTGTTATGAATCTCGAAAACTAAAGTTACACGAATGAAACAACGTCACCCATGAATTAGAGTTGGCAGCTGTAATACATGCCTTAAAAATGTGGCGGCACTACATAATGGGAATAAGATTTCTATTATTGACAAATAACAACGGTGTGAAATTTTTGTTTAGTCATCCGGACCTTAATGAAAGGCAAGCAATATGGCTAGCCTTATTGAGCGAATTTGAATTTGAGGTAAGACATATCAAGGGTAAGGAAAACAAAGTAGGTGATTCTTTGAGTAGAAGAGTTCATGGGTTGTTTGAAATAAATGTTAGCAGGGAAGAAAGCGATCTTGAACAGAGGGTAAAGGTTGCATGTAATAACAATGAAGATTACACTAAAACAATGGAAGAAGTACATAACATTACAGAAAATTTAGACAAAAGAGATCCGAGTGTGGACAAAAATGGGTTACTATGATTTAAAAACATAATATACATACCAGATTCGATAGAGTTAAATTTAACAGTGTTGGATGAAATTCATAAGAAAACATATTATGGTCATCAAGGATACCAGAAAACAATAACAACACTATGAAAGTTATTTTATTGGCCTAATATGAAGGGAAAAAAAACATAGTACTTATCTAAGTGTCAATATTGTCAGCAGGTAAAAGCCGAATGCCAACACCCAATCGACCTATTGCAACCCTTACCTGTGTCAGAATGGAAATGGGAGACGATATCACTAGACTTTATTACAAGTTTTCCTAGAACCCAGAAACAAAATGATTCAATTATGGTGGTAATCGATAAACTTAGTAAGTCTGCACACTTTATTCCTGTAAAGTCTACTTTTAAATCTATTAACATCCCTAAAATATTCATGAAAGAAATTTTTAGACTGCATGGTATTCCTCAAATGGTGATTTCCGATAGAGACATAAAATTTGCATCTGCTTTTTGGAAAGAATTGTTTTCATGGCTAAATACTAACTTGAATTTCAGCACGAGTTATCATCCACAAATGGATGGATAGACCAAACGAACAAACCAAATTGTAGAAGACATTCTCCACATGTACGTAAGAACAAAACCAAGCAAGTGGGTTGACTACCTGCACTTGGTATAATTTGCATACAACAAGGGGTATCAAGATTTGGCTAAAATGAGCCCTTTCGAGGTACTATACGACATAAAGTGTACGACTCCGATTAGCTGGGATAACCCAATTGACAGACTAATGGTTGTACCTCAGATGCTCCAAGAAATGGAGAACATGGTAACAAAAGTACAACTAAACTTAAAGGACGCACATGACAGACAAAAGACTTACGTAGACTAGAAAAGAAGACACTTGGAATTTCAAGTGGGAGACCATGTCTATTTAAAATTTAAAGCCTGGAAAAGTTCACTAAAGCTAGGGAACTCTTCCAAGTTGGTACCCATGTTTTGTGGGCCTTTCGATATATTAGCTCGAATTGGACCCGTAGCATAGCAACTTGCACTTACAGCCAATCTAAAAATTCATAATGTATTTCATGTTTCTCTGTTAAAGAATTATGTTCATGACTCCACTCATATGATCGATTGGAACTTGGTGCTGGTGGAACCAGAAGGTGAGTTCCAAGTAGAACCCCTGCGCATTCTGGACTGGAGATAAATAACACTTCGAAACAGAGTCGTCACTCAGGTAAAGGTGCAATGGAAGCACTTTATCCTTGAGGAATCGACTTGGGAGTTGGAGAAAGATTTAAGGGGGAAAGGATGTGACATCCCCTAAGGAACGAAAACTGAGGATAGTGTTTTATTCAAGGGGGAAAGGATGTGACATCCCCCCAAAAAAATTATTTTAAAGTTTGAAATTTCTTAGAAAATTATTTTCGTTTTTGGTAAATTTGAAATTGCAAAATTTTTGCTATTTATAGCAATTCCGAATTTTGAATTTAGTTAATTGTAATTAATGATTATGACTATTTGTCAGAGATATGATTTGACCCAACTAACTACTTGACTATGACACTTGTATGAAACAAAATATTTTATAATTATTATCGAAGGACAAATGGAACAACCATGTTTAAATTAACTGACCATGACTCCATGAGTGGGGAACATGTTTGAACTACCTCAGGGATGATTGTTACAACTGGAAAATCAAGAATTTGGCCATTAGCAGTCCCTGAAATTCAGGGGTTTTGAAAGCTGTGAAAATTCCCAAAGGGAGAAAGACCTAGGAACTTTTGTTGTTGGATATAGAACATATGGGAGGAGGAAGGATGCTACCTAGTATGTTGGGGAAAAATCTATCTCTTGCTGTTACGAACACTACTTGCTGAGTGTGAGGAAAGAAGAAGAGTGATGAAAACTAAAAGTCATTTGCTGAGGAACAATTCCGAGTTATCCCTCATGGATTCATGGTCAGGCTAGGGGGTGAACATGACAAGTGATTTGGTTTCCCTATTCTAAGGTTCAGAGGAACGTGGTTGTTCCATTTGTTATTCTTTAATTTTGTTCAGATATGTCTACTTTCTCCTTTGTTTACATGTTATGATTTATTATTGGCTGGTGGGATTTTTATTTGATTTACATATATATGAGATGTTTTTTTATTAAATTCTGAAGGAACTATAACGGTAATTATAAGGATTCTACTCCATTAATTTTGTTATGAATTTATTCCAATTCAATGCATCTAGTATAACTGAGTATTATGTTAGTAATCACCATTCTAGAGGTAAACCTGAGGATTTTGAACATTTCACACCTATACTACATAGATATATATCTTTGTGAGTTAACTTTGATTTTGGTTTAAGTACCCTATCATATTTAAACTGTTTTTGTAAATGGCTATATTTTAATAGGAGATAACTATGTATGCAAGTACCTAATATATAATTATGTATGAAAGTAACCATACAAATTACAAGATTCATTACAGAAAGCCTATAGTGTGTGTATATATTAGTAGGTGTTAATGATAGTTTGGAGGACGATTAGGTCTAGTTGATCACATATTAAAGTTTTGGAAATAATATTTGGAATAAATCGGTTAACACAAACAAAGTTCTGGAACTAAATACAAGAGGCGCGAAGGCCTGATGATCTCAAAGTTCTGGAAACCTTAATTGGTTTTAGACATATTCTGATAAATTCATAGCTTTGTTAACAACAACATAAATCGCCTCAGTACCTGTAACAACCTGATAGTAATGAGATAAAAGGAAACAAATAACACGGTTGGTCACAATGAAATTTATGGAAGATGAATTGGTATAGGCACAAATCAAATTTATTACAGTCACGTTGCTTGGAGTTATTTACAAATAATTATACGCATATTCAACAATAGCCAAGAGTCATTATCCAGTTCAAAAAATCTAAATATAACATAATCAATGGGCCAAACAGGAAATGGACCGATTTGGTATTATTCACTAAAATCGACTATACAATATATGAATAATGTTGAAACTTTCATTTTGTACCCATTAATATGTTCATTATACATAGGTAAGGATTCGACCTTTAGGGATTTCCGTTAAAAGAACCAAGTACATAGTGAAATCAACTGCAATAAAAATCTAGCACTTCTACCCATGATAATTATATACTAATTGATATAGACAGTAGAACCTGGAAGGTATTGATAAGTGCTACTTTAGAACCCGAATACCTTTTTTAGAGGGCATGACTCCAAGTCAGAAGATTGTGAGCAATCAAAAGTCCTGCGAGGAAGTAAGGATGATAATGAGAACAAGCAATTAATAAAAATTCTGAATAAAAATTAGATAAAAATCCAAAACAATATCTATACTACAGAATTATAATATCTATAAATTCATGACATCACCTAACTTGCGGTTTGGATCAGTCGTATCACCCGTGCGGTTGAGGAAGAAGTCCACCGAATGGAAGGGAGAAGTGGGTTGAGGTCAAACTGATGGGTACCCTCACAAAAATCAGGGGTCCCATTATTAGATCACTATAAGCAGTTCAATAACATTTTTTACCAAAAGAAATACAAGGAATTATTAAAGTTGAAATGATTAAAACATACAAAGATTCTACACTACCAAAATTAAACAAAATTGCATGACCTTTTCAACCATGAGACTTCACCCTTGTCCTAGAAATAATTTATGCTTAAATGGTTGACAATAATAGACATCGAGATTCAACAGGGTTTTGAGATGCCTGGAAAACCCTATCGACAAAGATAAGGAAAAAAATCGTTTATGTTTCCTAAACAACCAAGGAGCATTGGATGAGTATGGGGTAAACCCTCTCGAGAATGATTTTCCTTTAAATATTCTGTAGGGTAATAATTCATAGTGAATCCAACACCGTCCTTAGATGCATTGAGTCTCAGTTAGGAAAACCTGTGGAGACCTATAACCTGTACAAATGATAAAGGAAAACTACTTTTCTATAAGATTGAAGTGAATGACCCAAAATAAGGGAAGTTGGGGTGAAATATAAATATTCAACGCAATGAAATGAAATATGTCCGCCCGAAAGTTATAGTGGGATGTCTACCCATAGAGCATGACTGTTTACACAAATGGAGAATCGAATTTCCCACCCTCGGAGAATGAATTGTAAACGCAGAGTCACCACTTTGGCCACAACATTATCCTACAGAGAACCTTCTAAGATTAAATTCTTAGGGGTTCGAAATAAAAGCTTCATTTACATATCAGATGGAGGCCGAAAGGGAAAGAGAAAATCATGAAGCAACAGAGTCGTTTTCAATAGAATTCTATCTTTATTATAGTAGTCTAATATCCTACTCAAAAGCCTATACAGAACATATTATAAATATTTCAAAAACAAAAACCTCAACACACGGGAGGATACAGGTAGAATCTTCGTATCCTTACCAGACAAGGTAACTACGTGAGACCAAGGAAAATAACCAACAGAGAAGAATGCTTACCTTTCAAAGACTCCAACCAATTTTCTTTGAAGGCTCTCCTGACATTGATGCGAGTTCCAGCCTCTCGATGGTTGGCCATTTCATTCCGCCGAAGTGTAATAGAGGTTGTTTGGCCAAGTTCTGCGTATACATACGAATTTCCCACCCTCGGAGAATGAATTGTAAACGCAGAGTCACCACTTTGGCCACAACATTATCCTACAGAGAACCTTCTAAGATTAAATTCTTAGGGGTTCGAAATAAAAGCTTCATTTACATATCAGATGGAGGCCGGAAGGGAAAGAGAAAATCATGAAGCACGAAGTCAAGTTTCAATCAATCTCTATCTTTATTATAGTAGTCTAATATCCTACTCAAAAGCCTATACAGAACATATTATAAATATTTCAAAAACAAAAAACCTCAACACACCTGAGGATACGTGTAGAATCTTCTCAGATCCTTACTAATAAGGTAACTAATGGAGACCAAGGAAATAACCAACAGAAGAATGCTTTACCCTTCAAAGACCTGGACCACTTTCAAGGCTCTCCCGACATTGATGCGAAGTTCCAAATTGGAAGGGACAATATTTCATTCCGCCGAAGTGTAATAGAGGTTGTTTGGCCAAGTTCTGCGTATACATAGGGATAGGATTTGACAAAAAAAAAAACTGGAAAAGCCCATAATGAGCCCAGTAATGGACGAGTAAAGAATCTGTTCCAGGGCCATGTGACCGATTTGAGGCGGAGAGAGCACAGTGGGCACGAAGGCTGAGCATTAATCCCAGGGTACGCCATCGGGTCTCTGTTTAATATTGTAGGTAGGGACTTTAAAACCTAATTGTACGCTCCTGGCGCCTTACTTAATTATCAGTTAAGGAGAAGAATGAGTGCATACCAGTTAGGTTTAGAGCATGTGCCTTTGGACATTCTGGTTAGATTCTAACACTTAACCGTAGCCTAGTAACTGCTTGACTATTGTTATTTAACATGTGGCCATTCGAATAGTAAGCATGTCCCTTGCGTTAACCACTTTATTCAGAGTGTTAATACTCTATAAACATACACCACAATGTTAACGTATGTTCAGGGTGTTGTGTTATACGATGGAATTTGCGCAATATGAAAAGAGTTCTATAGTTTACAAAGGGAAAATAAAATTACCTTTTATTCTATAGTGAGGTCCAAAGAAAATATAAACCTTTAGTAATAAGCTTCACCCCACTCTTTGGAAGGTAGGGTTGACAGGTCCTACTAGATAGGTGGACCTAGACAAGAAGTGGCGAGACCCTATTAAAGATGCCAAGAGGATAGTGAAACCTCTACATCATGATGTTATGATTGAAGTTATGAAGTATATGTCTGAAGCTATGATTGTTAGCAGTTCTCTTTTGTCTTAAATTTAATGATAATATTTAGCGACCTTATAAAAGTTTTTTTTTTTTTTTTTTCGCGAAATATGGGAAACATTACAAAATATCTAATATTTCATGTGGATAAGGTATGATTTGTGGTTGAAGGTTTAAGGTTTCTTCTTCCAATTGTAGATCTATATCTTTAATCTGCTTCATTGGAATGTTAGAATGCTCAAGATCATTTTCATCATGTAAGTGTTCTTCAATAATTGAATCAAAGTACTGATTAGAGCAAGAGTTAGAAAAATATGGAGATGTACCTAGACTCATAATAAAATCTCCTTCCACGATATTTGAGGATTGAAGATGGAAGGGTTCATAGGAAAAAACAATTTGATTGTCACTGGGAACATTTTCAATAGATTCTACCTCCCTTGCTTGTTCAATGTTTTCTGATGGATTCCTCTCATCTTGCAAACAAAATTCATCTTGCAATTGAGTGTCAGGATTTGTAATTGATTCATCATTCGCGATTGAATATGAATGGATGAAAGGGGCACAAGTATCATAGAGGAGATTTAGTACAAATGACATGTCATCAAGATGAAATTTACAGAGAACATGATGGATTCTTATTGAAAATCCTTCTCGAGATGAATCATCATTGATTAGTAGAGCCTGAAATTCTTCACATACTTGATTGTAATCATAGATTTCAAAAGCATCTAAAAATTCCTCTACAAATTGAAACCAATCAATAATATGATATGATGGAAAAGATTGAAATCAATTTTTAATCCGACCCTTGAAAATAAAAGCAAACAATCTGCATAAAACATTTAAATCAGAAATATCATGCTTGATGCATTTACAACAATACTTGTTAAGATGGTCTTTTGTAGATACATTCCCCCCACCATCAAAGGTGAGTTTGGACAAGAGAGAGATTGTCTTGTTGGGAATATCAGGTAATGAGAAGTGGAAAGCATGTTCCAATAGTGATTTGGAGAGCCATGGGAAATTAAATAAATTCGAAACAAAGACTCCTATAAGGCCAGCTTGTCAGTCTGACCCTCCTTCTAGCGCCATTTGTTGATGGGTGTAAGTGGCACACCATCAACTGGAAGAATAGATCAGGATCGAGGTTGTTTAATTAACCCAATCCATTTGGTATGATCTAACCTGACGGGTTTAATGGCTTCGTTAGCCAACTAGGGTCCTAAAGGAATGAAAGGAAATAAACTACTATAAAGTTCTAACTTTAACAATCGATACACTAATTGCAAATGTTTATCTAATAGCGTTAATATAGAATGATTATGAACAAGTTTACAAGGTTTAAAATAAAATCTTGTGAAAATGATTGTTTAATTAAGTTTTTGAACATGATATGAACAATACTCTTTAGATGTTTTAAAGATTTTAAATAAATAAATATTAAACGAATACGATTGAAACAATGACACAAAAATACTCAAAGATAATTAATGTAATCATCGTCTCATTCATATATAAAAAAATATGAATAAAAGAAAACAATGCACCTACTAACATTTCACTGATCAACAATACTAAGATCAATTCATCTCTCTGTATTTGTATGAGTTCTTCTTAACCTGTGTCAAGTGTAAACCTATGACAAAAGAAAGAATAATACTTCCTGAAGAAATTCATGGAAGTGTTTCATATTCTGGAGCGAGTTTATAATGAAAAAAAGACAAATAATTATATATCTTCTCACCTTGAAATGTCCAATGAAATAAATTCCAATTCTCACAAATGGTGTTACTAGCTATCTAGGATGAGATGTAAACTCAAAATACTTGAATAGATCATCAGTCATAGATGTAAACTAAACCAAAAGATAATGAACAACATAAAGAAAAACATGATATAAAATATTATGTGCAGAATTAACTAAAGCTAATTCGACACAGATAACATTTCACATCAAGAAATTACATGAGAAGACAATGCATAAACATTGCAAAGTCTACAAAGGATGAAAGCCAAAGAGTAAACTGCTTTCTCATATAGTTTCAACAAAATATGTTCATCATATGCTCTAGGAAGATTTTTTTGGGATAATAGACTCTTAAAGATTAAAAAAATTAATATATAAATGATAGCAATTAACCATGTATTGATAAAATAGACTAAAGTTAATTTAAATCAATGCATAATCAATTATTCAAAGAATATGAAGATATTATAATGAAAATAAAACTATTTTACTTACAGGACAAAAGCTATTAAGCAACCTGAAATTCCATATTCTTCTTTGAAAATACTCGTCCATTCTCCCAAAGATTCCAACCATCTATTACTCCAATTGAAAAGAAAAAAGTTTACAAAAGAAAAAGGATAAAAATCCTCCTCTCAATTTCTTGGATCTCCATGGCTCTGAACTTTCTCATATATTTATACAGTGAGTGAACAATTTGGACGTCATTAATAATTTCTGCCACCTGAAATTTTCCTCATAAAGAGACACAAATATCTCTCAAATCATTCATTTCTTTGAGAAAATTTTCGCATGTAAGCTAAATGGGTCCGTTTTGGAAATGGGTTTTCAACTGTTTCTTCAGATTCCTCAGGGTTTGGCTCCAAAGTCTAGCAAAATAGTCTGTCTGTTCTTGACACATTTCCAAATTTTATCTGTTGTTGCTCATAAATTTATTTATAACATTCCAATATTATTTTTGTATCAATCATCTTGAACGTATTTAGATAATAAATTCAAGCCATGATCAGATCTGTATCAAATAAATGATAACAGAAACATGTGAAACAAAAAGAAACTTAAATTAATAACCTAAAAATTGTGAATAAAACAAAATCTAGAACAATAAAATTAAAATGAAATTAAACTAACTATAAGTTCTAAACAAACATTGTTAATATTTTCCTTTCAAATATGATCTTAAAATTATAGAAGCTTCAAGTTGATGGAGGGGAGAAAAATATTAATTTTGGGTTTTCACAAAATCAAACAAATGATAGATAATTCTTTTATTATTATTATTTTTATTTCGAAATGAGATGCAAAATAAAAAATAATTTAATTAATTAATCCCACCAAATGATTTTGTGAAAATGAGCAACCAACCAAGATATTGTTTGATGAAGTATTGAACCCATTATTCAAAATAGTCAAACTTGCTAATGAGGAAAATAATGAACACATAATCATAATTTAAACGAAAGTAAAGTGTTGATAAAAATTAACGTTTTTATTTAAATTGAGATTTCTATGCTTGTTTCTAAATTTTGACATATACTCTTATAATGAATGTCCCATACTACAGTGAATGTATTAAGTTTGTCTCGAATCAAGCCAAGGTATGAAACTATTTGAAAATGTTGATTCTGTAGCTCATTATAATTATCAAGATTCTAATAGAACACTTTAAATTTTGTAAAAGTTTAAAGAAAATTGTTAAACCAACAAACTCAAAAAAAAAGTTTTGTTTTATAATTGATATCTATATAAATATATTAGATGTATGAGTGTTTTTATACCATTGTTAAATGTATTAGATGTATGGGTGTTCTTATACCATTGTTTTGTTATCATTATAAACATAATATTTACAACATAGACTTCAGGTTTCTGAAAAAAAAATTACGAACATTTTAAAGAAGTTTTCTGTCGTCAAAATCATTTCCTCGTTATAGGGAAATGAATAACATGTGAGGCATTTTGGCTACATGGTAATGGCATATAATATGTTTAATAAATAAGTTGAAGTAATTGA
>SNQJ01S0067654.1:23386-37049 GCA_010110895.2 Picea sitchensis | reverse complement strand
TAATTATAATTTTGTTTATAAAATTTTTGGTTCAATGTATACTTTAGAAATTAATTCCATTAAAAGATCACAACTTTAAAGTTGTTTCTACCCAACAATATTCTACTTTAACCCATGGTCGCACCACCCTCACCCTTCAGTTAAGTGGCACAGCCGCATATTAATAGCTCAAGCATGTTGGAAGATATCAAATTCACATGCACTATTTCTTTGTTTCTATTTTTAATTTATAGTCCGCATATATATTATTATTATTTTTTTTTTAATTTATATCATATATTAATAAGAAGTAGATTTAAATCATTTTATCTTTGTTCTTATTTATTTTTAGTATTTTTTTTAATTTATAGTTTGTATTGTATCAATTAGATGTAAATCTAAATCATTATATATAGAGAATTTGCATTAGGTATAAGTAAATCTGTATCTTTTTATTTATTTGATAGCATTATTTTAAATCATTATTATATTTTGTTAATGTTTTAGTTCTCATTTGTTTCCTCTATAAACTTCATAGAACTAAAATCGTAGTGGTTTTGTAATTTAAGCCCTTGAGTGACACCCACAAGACACTTCTTCTTAAGGATATAGGGAAGCCCCCTTTAGTGTATCATTGAACCCAAAGAGACTCTTCGTAATTAACCTACAATTATAAGGACATGCTAAGATATTGATCTCTGAAACCATATATTATGTTACTAAATATTTTTCCAAAGTAAGGATAAGTTTTATAAGTTTATAACACTTCTTCGAAATAATGGAAATAATTTTTGAGTAATTTTGGACATAATGAAAAAATAAGCAAGGAATAAAGTAAGGATAAGTTTTATAAGTTTATAACACTTCTTCGAAATAATGGAGATAATTTTTGAGTAGTTTTGGACATAATGAAAAAATAAGCAATGACAAGTGAAACTTTGTGCAAGATGGTGTGTAAAGATATTTGAATAATGTAAAGGAAATCTCATAGTTTTGGAGGATGGAAAAATATGCAAGTTGGAAATTGCAATACAAAAGTGAAAAGGATGGTTAGTTGCTTATGCATGATAGATGAATAAGATGATGCTAACTAAGCGTTGAATGAGTTTTTGTCTCTGTGCATGGTCCATGTGTTTATAGTTGTTTATGTTTATGTGGTCGTCTAAGTGTGCATGTGTCTACATGTACGTAAGTGTCCACTTGTGACAATTTGTTAGATGCTAATGGATGGTTCTCATGACAACAATTAGGTGTACTTGTGAAAATGTATTATAAGTGGACTTATGTATAGTGATTAAATTTGAATTTTTCATACATGCAATGGACTAATAAAGGTCTTAAAGATTGAAACACGGACAATGAGAATTTAAGATAGTGACCAAGGTTGACCATGTTAGCTTAACATAATACCTTTGCAATAAAGTTAATTAGAAGTTAGTTTTCTTGTCCAATCTCTATATAAGGACACTTAAAAGTTAGCTTTCTTGTCCAATCTCTATATAAGGAAACTTACAAGGTGTGAAGAAGTGGTTGATAATCATTGGGTGGTTGTGATTGTTAAATAGTTCCATTATTTTGTTTATGTCATAGAAATTGGTAAAAGAAAGTGATCATGGACATAACCATAAGCTTGTTATTCTTGTAACAGTTGAATATGTAAAGAAAAAAATCATTTTGAAGAGCATGTTCCTCTTGATACTTAGGTTTGCAGTATAAATCATTTTGTTCATGTGATGTGTATGGTTATTTATGACTATTTTATTCACCTGATTATGTTAAATATTTTGTTAAATTGAAGATAAGTTAGATACATACAATATAATTATAATATCAAGCCAAATTTGATCAATAACAATCAATAACTTAGCTTAGTCAACATTGATTACCTAAAAACACATGTCTATCATTCGATGGGCATTTACATGGAGTCATTCATTAATGCACCATTACAAACGAATCTCTTTAAAATTGAGCAATGCATCCATCCAAGAGAATAAATCTAGAAAAATGAAGGCCAAGTCTATAACAAACCCCAATGATTAACTTAGAGTTATAACATATATGTTGTGATATTTTTAGAAACGTTATTTCTATTAGTTAGTGGATGATGACCAAGAGCGCTTGTGTGAGTAATAATTTGGATATTTATATAAAATCCATCGAAACTTTACATTCTAGTAGAATATTATTGATATTGAAAGTTATAATCCGTTATGAATTGAGTATTCTTAAAATTGTACACATAATATTGAATTGTTGATCTACTTGTATTTGTAGTTCTAATCCATTGAATCATTTTAATCTATATAAATGAAATTTGGTATTGCAGATGATCTCACAAGATTAACGATCTCATTTGGATATCCAACACTTACCCTTCCCCGAGAGATGGTGATGTTCTTGAAGTTCGAAATCACCACCGTATCAAAGAAATTTTTTGGACCACTAGTAGATAAGTTCATATATAAAATGATTTCATAATATTTATAAATTTTGAATATTATAAGGAAAATTGTTAAGAAATGTCCAACCAAAGTTATTGATTATTTAATTCAAAACACTAATTTTCCTTTTATGTTAGTGGATTGAGATACCTTATCATGGGTTTATATTTGAGTATTTATTTGGGTTGCTTTTCTAACTGTAGATTTTAACCTTGTACAATATTTTACTGCAAATATATTTTTAATAAAAGAACAAAAAAAATATAATGGAAAATATGCACATTACACATAGATTTTTTCCCTAGAAACCCAAACTGGGAAAACCAACATATTCTATATTCATTCATAGTAATACGTTGTTTACAATACAATATATATATATATAGGAGCCAACAACATCCAAAACTCTAACCCAATTACCTGTATTAGTAAAAAATCATAATTCCTTAACCAAAAATAGAAAACCATTGGCAAAAAACATGTGCTGAAAAACTGTCCAACAATGAACATGAAATTTGAGGTGACACGAAAAACCGTATTATATAAATTACCATGTAGGAAAGTATGTTGTATTCTGTTGTATTCTAGGAGTTTTTAAAATTGACAATTTTCTATTAAACATTTTAATATATTTATCTATTTTTAAGAATGCACATTTTAATTGAGTAGATTTTTTCAATTTCTTTATGAGAAACTTCTAAAGATGTCATTTTTCTTTTATGGTTGATACATTTCGTACTATCACTCCATGTTGTTGTAGTATGTACTCAAATTTCTCCAATACTTGGTCCATTGGGTAAAATATTTCTAGAGGACCAAGTGAATGTAGTTGGCATTGAGAATTAGTGACTTCTATGAAATCCCAAACATGTATGCACACCATCCATTCTTCTTCCACTAGATTTCGGGCTTCATTGGCCAGTCTGCTCCAATATCTTATGTCATGTTCAATGTCATGTACCTTAGTCCTACTTAAAAGCCTTGTCTTATGATCTTCATGACCCCTTTTCTTCTAAATTTTCTTAATAAATTCTATTTGATCGTGTGTTTCGCCTTATTTTTCTTTACAAATCAAATTTTCCTTATACAAATTGAAAGTTGAAAACTCAAATATTGTAGCTAAAATGATTTGATATAGACATATGTTTTGATTTGTATATTAACCTAGTCTTCTTCTAATACACGAGTTACAAAAATGGGAACCAAACTTTATGAATACTTATAATACTTAGCCTAATCTTCTAANACTCAAATATTGTAGCTAAAATGATTTGATATAGACATATGTTTTGATTTGTATATTAACCTAGTCTTCTTCTAATACACGAGTTACAAAAATGGGAACCAAACTTTATGAATACTTATAATACTTAGCCTAATCTTCTAATACGGAAATCATATTTTTTAAATTATGTGCATTAGTTGAGCTTCAAAATTTTCCTTCTCAATTGTAGCATGGCTAATCACTAACCCTATAAAGAATAATTTAGTTAATTTAGCTCTTAGTGTCAAATACTTGTTCCTCTATTGTGTAGAGGATCGTGTTATCCAAATCTGCTCTTTTTCTCCATTGTGTCTACTTGATGATAGTTTTCTTTCTCTTGTTGTATGATATTAATTCAAAATCAACCACATCATCAATGGGATCTAGGATGTTCGGATCTCCCTAAGATAAAGTGTTATCTCAGCAACCAAGTGTATCTATTTTCTCCTTTTTTGTGTCTTTATCCTTGATATATTTCCCTTTTCATGTCCCTTGTTTTGGGATGATTAAATCCTCCATAGTCAAATCAATAAAACTAGTTTGAGGTGGCTCATCTTGATGTGTTGGTCGTTATGATGGTTCACTAGTAGATCGTATTTTTTTATTGTCCCCTCCATTTCTTGTAGCTTATTCTCTATATTTTTCCATTTTAGATATTTGATCTTTATCAACATTCTCTTCTTATGATTTCTTCTTGTCTTTAGCTACTTTTCCTTCTCTTTACTCAACTTCCAATCTAGCCTTCTCATCTTTTTTTGTTTCCTCTTTGAGCTTCAACTCTTCTTATTTTTCCAATTTCTCATCTTTTGTTTTAAGTCTCTCTTCCTCCTCTTCTTCTTTTAACATGTATTCCTCTTCTTTCTTCAATAACCTTTTAGTCTCTACCAATTTTTTCTTGATTATTTTCATATACTCACCTAAGTCCATGCCATGAGTAGAAGTAAAATATTTTGATCCAAGCCTCAATAGCACTTCCTCCCATGTCAATACATTTTCCTATGGAGTCTCATGATCCCTTTGTTCATGAGCATAAGACTATGTTATTGAAACTATAACACTATGCTTGGAAACTAGTCCCAAAGGATCATTCCTTCAGAACTATCCTTGTGGAAACATGTACTATAAAATTACATTAGCCTCATGCTATTGGATTTTTTAGAGTTCATTATCCCATTATTCACTCTATACATGTTATAGGGAATGGAAGTTATCTTTCTAGAATCTTTGGCTAATGTTTTATAAAACGATCTGGTAGGCAATGTTTTCAAGAATTAGTCTGTTGGGAACATATTTAGGTAATAAGTGAGGATGAGGAGTGACTCCATAAATCCTTAGATATACATAGTCCTCTTGTGGGTACAAATTACCTTTGCCTCTCAATAGTCACATTTCCTCTCTAATTCTAGGGAAATCTTTGTAAAAAAATAATTTATAAAGAGGAGCTTTGAAATCATCACAAAGATGATACTTCCTCTTGTAATTATCCTTCCATGTGGCCTAAAAATAAACATGAATTGGAGTTTCTTCAATGTTCTGATTCTAGTTCAACCCTGGGAAAAAGGTTAATGGAATAGATTGTATCAAGTAAATATGAATCCATGCAAAAGGTGGGGAATGTTTCAGTGTTAGCCTTTTTATCCCTCTCAATGGATCTATTTAAATAATGGGATAAAATTGATGCCCAGTTAAAAACTAATCCCCTAGAAATGACTATTTGAACTACATTCACCCATGCATTGTTAAAGTGAATGCAATTTGGCTCTTCATATATCCTACACATTAGAGCCATAACATAGATATAAGGATACCTTAAATTTATCATGGTATAGATGCCATTAGTTTTACTAAAACATATTTGGTCCTCTACCCACCAACTACCCAAAATATTCTTAATATCATTGTCCTGATGAAATTTCTCTACAAAACTAGTAATCACATATTTCTCAGGTTAGTGGTGTCTATAGTGTTTTATAGTTCTAATTCTTAAAAATATGCTACACATATTCCCTCATCATTGAGCACTATTCTATTATCAATGTCAATATTCTTTACCACCCATTAAATAGCTTATGAACATGCCATCTCTGGAGTCCTTACGACAATGGTATGTAGATGAGTTCTTCTAATGTTGATAAATACCAAATAGCACACATTTTTCATAGTAGGATCATTGGGTGGGATTATATCAAGGTAGTTTTCTTCTCGAAATCTTTTGTAAAATTCACACTATCTAGGAAAAGGGATCTGGGCATTGATCAAAGCTTCAATGTCTTTAAAAATGGGGCATACAGAGTCAATTTTGTTTATGTTTTGGTACCAGTGGGAGGTATTCCCAGTTAGAAAAATTTTATTAGAGAAGAAGAAGATTCTAAGAAGTCAAAGGAAGACCATTAAACAATTTAAGAAAACAATGAAAGAGAAGTGGGCCTACAAGAATAAAATAAAGTGGAAATAGAATTTCCAGGAAGAGAATTCGACCCACAAGAAAAAGATAAAGTGAAACTATAATTCTAGGAAGAGAAGTCGGACCCAAAATAAGTGACTTGAAGACTATAAATAAAGTGACATGGCGCAGTCGTGCCCCTCGTAGGCAAACCGCTTCCACCAGGACCTTCTTTCACTTAGGCCTGAAGAGTTAAAGAACTCTTCCAACTCCTTACGGGAGTTCTCAATACCCATAGAAATTTCCTCCTGGCGATCTCCCCTTTGCTTTGTCGGGAAATCGGGCTTCGCGTTATCGCGAAACCTGTGTACACGATTCTCGTGTTAACCAAAACCCCAAACCCCGATGGGTCTCAATGCAATCACTTTCCGTTCTTGTCGGGGATTTCCCTATCGGGAAATCGGTACATACGATGTCGCGGTTCACTAGCACCACGAATCCCCGAACCCTGAACTCCGATACGCATGTGCGCTTTCTCCTTGCCACGTCACCTTCCCTCTCCATTCTATCAAGAATCGTGTGATCTCGATTTCAAAGGTCGCAATCCCCTTTCACTGGAAAATCCTGAATACCGAACTACGATTTCTCTGAATTTCAGACACGTGTCCAGCTCGGGATCCACGGCCCTAATCTCTTCGGGAAATCACAAATCGCGATTTCGGGTTTCAAAAGTCCCACGACCACGGAACCTCTGATATCTCGATGAGCTGAAGTTCTGATGGCTCTTGGACTCGTCCTGCGCCGACGGGCTAAATCCCGCGCAACTTCTCCAAGATCTGACGGTAGGCGGGACTTCGCGAATCTCCCCCGAGACCTGGTCGTTGATTCCTCCTCCTTAAGGATTATTTTTCTCTAAAGCTCCGTCCTGTTCGAACCTTCTCTTGGGTCCGTCTCCACAGTATCACGAAGGAACTATCCCTCCTGAGCTTGTCAACTCTGACTCCCTCAGAGACTTTGCACACACTTCTCGTGTTCGACCTTCAACAACTCTCAGAGACTCAGACAGAGAAACAGTTGAAACTTATTCTCTTCTCTTTCAGACTTCATTTAAAACCTTTGAAATCACATGCACAGCATATTCAAAGAAATTGCATGACCAGAAAACAAACATTCATGAGCACATGAACATCATACACAGAGAAACAACACCAGCCATGAAATTGAATCAAAGACTCTCTTCTATTAATTCAAAAACATCTGTACATGGGTGTTCTTCACAAATTCTCTGCTTCTCTTTCTTCTTCTTTCTCCTGGATGAATGATTTTGAATAATAATACAATGTACAAAGGAGGGTGTCTATATTCGTTTTCCCTCACGAAACTAAAACTGTCTAATCTAGACTTAAACATCTATCTACCTGCATTAAATCTAATAAATTCCTCCTATCTATTTCAGACAAGAGCGTATGGCTCGAGGTCTGATGCATCATACTAAAGGTGCTCCTTCATAAAGGTTCATTTAAGACTTGCGCTACATTCCCAAAGCTCTTTTCAAAATTTGATTTCGTTTATTCCAGCTGATCTTTCGCTTGATGTGCTGGCTCGCTTGCTGAGTTGGCGATGCTCCTGCATCATGACACCTTTCTCATATCATCACTCACTCATAGAAATATCTCACTCTAAAAGAAGGCGCATGTTTGAGGAAAGGAAAAAGATGCATCTACTGCAACAATTGGGGTTTCTTGGTGGTTCTGGGTAATTTCTCTTGTGCTATACTTATGGAAGACTTGTGCTAGGACTGTGAAACAATTGTCTACCCTTGTTAGGGTTTGACAAGGAGAAGAGATGAGTTCTTGTATCATGGTTTCTTCATTATCAATTTTTCTCTTGTAAATATAGTTTGTTCATGGTTGTATTGTAATATCAGAAAGAATCTCTCTAGGTTGGATTTTTCCCTGAGTTTGGGGTTTTCCTAGGATAAATATTTGTGTCTTCTTATACTTTTTTATCCTACTTATATTTTTAATATATGGTTTTTGAATGTAAAAGAAGATCTAAATACTATGATAAATCTATTGATCTAAAAATTTAAGAAAATATAACATGGTATCAGAGCGGGTTACCTTCAGAACAATTTAACCACTGGAAGGAAGATTGTACTTTGGGATTTTCCGCTACACATAATATTTGTCGTTGCACAATTTTATTTTTTCATGCTCATTAAGCACTTATTCCAAATTATTTGGGACTAACTCTACCTCAGAGAAACTCTCTTAACCCTAGTGCATATCCTAAAACCCTAGTGTTGACTTTTAAGAAGGTTGGAATTTTGATATTTTTTAGGCCTAGGGTTTATACTAGCGAAACGATTACCAGTAGGAGAGTTGAAGATAGGCTGGATGGAGCATACAACTTCAGATCATGGAAGCATAGAATAATTCACATTCTAGGAGAGAATGAGATCTTGGATCAGGTCAAACAATTTCTCCCAAAACAAGACACTATAAGGAAAAGACCCTATTATAGATGCTTTTGTGGAAGCCCCTATAAAACTAGCCAACAAATCCATTTATAGTGGAGGTTACTAGCAGAGGTTCACGGGACGATGTTTTATAGGACGTTTTTTTAACGATGTGTTTATAAGACTATATCACACCAATGCGCCACCAAAGATCAATGCACCAGTGGTAATAGATAATGGTGCACTATTGCAAAGTTTTTTTTTTTTTTTTTGAAAACAATGGTGCACATCATATAAAATAATATCATGAGCACCAATGCACTGATGCTAATAGACAATGGTGCACCATTGAATATTTATTTAAAAAAAAATAGAAAACAACAATGTGCATCATATAAAAGAATATCGTGCGCACCGATGTGCAACAAACATGTTTATCATCAAGCATTTTTGCTTTAAAAATGCATACCGGTGCGCCATTGTCCATTGGGCGCACCGGTGCATCTTCACATAGTTACTAAAAAAAATTAAAACAAAATGATGCACATAATATAAGAGAAGCTCGCGAGCACCGATGCACACGAAACAGGTGCACCGGTGCGTAACAAACATGTGCACAATATCCATTTTTTTTAAATGCATAATGGTGTACCTTTGTCTTCGGGGTGCACCGGTTCATTCCATATGGTGCACTGTCACAACATTTAAAATAAAAATGGTGCGCTATGTGCAGCAGTTAGCACCGGTGCGCTTAACGCGAGCACACCGGAATAAGGTTAAATAAAAAAAATGAGAGTAAAAAACCATTTTTACCATTTCTATTGTAGAGAAGCTCTCAAGCATGAGTGTCACCTTTTCCCAATTCAATCACACTACCATCAGTGCTTTTGTTTCTTTCATTCTTTCCATTCGATGCTTGGTTCGTGGGATTCCAATTTTTCCATACGGCGGGAAGATTTCATTTTTTTCACTACATCCCAACCATGCCTCCTCGATGATAAAATGTTCGAGTAAATTATTTATTTATTTGTACATTGTATTTTTACCGGATTAAATTATGAAATTGAGTAAAATTTTTATTATTTTTCAAAAGAAAAAAATTTATGCGCGGTGCATTTGTGCTGTTTGGATCACACCGCGTGTGGTGCACTCTGTAAATTTTGCAGGGTGCACCGAAAATGTATCGTCCATTTTCATTGGTGCGTCATATTACGAAACACACTGGTGTGTACCTACAAATGATGCCTCATTGCATCCTCAATAATAGATGCATCGTCGAAAATAAATAGTTTCCATTGAATGATGCATCGTCTATAAGTACGCAATGGTGCATTCATAAATCTATATGCACCATTGAATGGAAACTATTTATTTTCACCAATGTGTTCATAAGAAATGCATCATTGTTTTGTTTATAATGAATGCACCGGTATGTTCATAATAAACGATGCACTATCGAAAATAAATAGCTTCAATCAAATGGTGCATTATCTATAGTGAACGCACTGGTGCATTCATAAAATTATATGCACTGTTGAAAAAATTAGTTTTTTGACCGGTGCGTCCATGATAGGAAACACACCAGTGCGTACACAATAAATTATGCACCATGGAAAATAGATAGTTGTTCGAGCGATGCGTTCGTGATTTATAACGCACCGGTGTGTACACAATGGGGTGCCCCAGTGCATTGATAATTACTACACACCGGCTAAAATAAATTTCATTTTTCATGTGGTGCATAAGATATGTGTGCGCACCATTGGTGGTGCATTATTGTTTTGTAGACACACCAAAGATTATTAATTTTTTTTTTTGAAAAAAATTTATGTTTGCATAATTTGAATTTTTTTTATCATTTACTGAATTTTTTTTTATGTTTTTATGTATGATGTTGATGTAATTTATATGTTAGTTATGAAGATACGTCAGCACATGGAGGACAAACAACAGAGAGTAGACTGGTACAATATGGTTTGAGAGTGGGAGGCCAGAGAGAGGGAGAGGGATTTTGATAGCAACCTGCCCCTCACGGGCCGGTCGCCCACCATGACCTTCTCTTTTTCCGCGGCCCGAAGAGTCAATGCTCTTCCAACTCCCTCTTGAGTCCTTACCCACAGTTACTTCCGGCGATCCTCCCTTCCCTAGTTAATGAGGGATCGGCTCTCGCGGCTTCGCGAATTCCACAACGGGGAACTGGACTCTCGAATTTCCGAGACCCGATGCTTCTGGTCAACGTTGACTTTCTCTTGGTATGTCGGGACCTCGCGCTATCGCGACTCACGACCAGTGTCTCTATACCTTCCAGTTTTCAACCTCCGAGACCCGAAGTGCCGAGATGCCGAGACTCGGAATCTCGCGATCTCGCGTCCTCGTCACTCTTGTGATCAGACTTGAGGCTTCCCACTCCCGAGATCCGATATCCCGAGATCACCTGTCATATCATATGATTCGACATACCCCATGCAAGACATTCCGGGACGTCGTGGTTTCGTGTTCTCATGACCTCGCTCTATAAGGAACAAGACTCTTCCCTCGCGAACTCCCGATACATCTGACCCACAAGTCAGGTCGCGATCCTAGTGATTATCCACGACGATCCAAGTCGTCGATTCTCTTCCTCTTGAAGAGTTTCCCCGTTCACCACCTTTGTTCTGTGAGACCTCCGCAGGGTCGACTTCACAGCAAACCAAAGGGACTATTACTCTTGAGCTTTGTTAACTTAGACTCCTTCAGAGAAATTTCACACACTCTACGCACCCTTCAACCTTCAACCACTCTCCAAGTGTTGAAGTTTTCTGGGTCCTGTGCACTCACGCTTGCAACAGCCTCGCCCCTTTCCTTCTCAGACTTGCTACTGAGACTCCACGTCCAACCTGCACTCACCTGCAAGGCTCGAACAACTCAAACCCAACTCTGGGAAAAAGAGAACAAAGTTCAACCACTTAGCCTCCTCGACGCACTCTATGCGGAGGTATTCAGCTGCACTCGATGTAGGAATCTCTTGGCCTATGTAGAGAAATGATTGAAACTCATTCCTTCATTCTCTCAGGTTTCGAACCTGATATGCAATCACATAATCAGCATAAAAAGAAGCAAACATGCACAAGCACAATATCAACAACACACAGAGCTCACACACATCCATGGAATTGAATCAGGGCTCTTCCTATTAATTCATTAACTGTACATGGAAGTTCCTTACCAACTCTCTTCTCTGCTCTCTGCTTCTTCTCAATACTAATTTCTTGATAATAATACAATGATACAAGGGAGGGTGTCTATACTCCGTTTCCCTCTCGAAAGCTAAACTGTCTAATCTACAGTTAATTATTCTATCTACTTGCATTAAATTTAAGTAAATGCCTCAGCTACCTAACGATGAGAGCTTATCCGCTCAAGGTCCGTTACATATACAAAGTGCGCTTCATCACATCAACGTATTAATGCTTGGCGCAGCCATATTTCAATGTTCCCAAAATTTGAATGCTGGCGCTGTCCAGCTGTTCCTTTGCCTCCACGCGCTGGCTCGCTTGATGAGTGAGCGATGCTCCTGCATCATACTCCTCGGCTCAAAATATTTCATGGGCTCCTATCCATGAGCTCCTGCACAGTGTGCCCATGTTTCTGTATTACCGCCCTGGTTTCCCAGCTGGCATCCTCCACTGGGTGATTCTTCCACTTTACCAGGTATTCAAAATACTGCTTTCTCCTGGTTTTCTTACTTGCTCGCTTATCCAGTATGCATTCCATCTGCAGTTTCTGGGCAACTGGCAATTGCTTCTGCCACTAGACCACTGGTTCTTCTGTCCCAGTGCTTGTTCCTTCCATCCTGTAGGGGTATAAATCCGAAATATTGAAAATCATAGATATCCCGATGCCCTCGGGCAACTCAAGCTCATATGCATTTTCACCGAATTTCCTCAGAATTCTGCATGGCCCGATTTTCTTCATCTTGAGCTTGTTGTATGTTCCCCTTGGGAACCTTTCCTTCCTCAGGTGTGCCAGAACCATATCTCCAACTTTGAACTGAAGTTGCCTCTTCCTCTGGTCGGCTCTGCGCTTGTACTCCTGATTCGATTTCTGCAACCGTTGCTTCACCTCTGCGTGAAGTTCCTGCATTGCCTCAGCGAGTTCTTCAGCCCTCGCGCTGCTGGTTTCAGCCTGTTCTGACTCCTTGAGCTCAGACACTCCTCTCGGTTGTGTCCCATACAAAACCTGAAATGGGCTTTTGCCTGTACTCCGATTCACCGAATCGTTGTACGCAAATTCCGCCTGTGGTAGGATCTGATCCCAGCTGCTGTGATGCTTCGTCACTAGGCTCCTCAACAGATCCCCCAAGATTCTATTAACCACTTCAGTCTGCCCATCTGTCTGCGGATGGTAAGCAGAACTGAACGCCAAGTCAGTCCCCATCTTCTTCCATAGCGTCCGCCAAAAATGGCCTATGAACTTCGTATCCCTGTCCGAGACTATGCTTCTCGGAAATCCATGCAATCGCACGATCTCTTTGAAAAACAAATTTGCGAGGTGTGTGGCATCGCTTGTCTTGTGACACGGGATAAAATGTGCCATCTTCGAGAACCTGTCCACCACAACAAAAATGGAATCCACGCCTCTTTGCGTTCTCGGCAATCCCAAAACAAAATACATGCTAATGGCTTCCCATGGCCTCTCGGGTATGGGCAACGGCTGATAGAACCCTGTGTTCTGCTTTCTGCCCTTCGCGTGTTGACATATCCGGCACCTGTCAACAAACCACTTCACATCTGCTCGCATGCCCGGCCAAAAATACGATTCGCTTAGCTTGGCGAATGTTTTGTCATGCCCGAAATGACCTGCTAGTCCTCCGCTGTGCTTTTCTTTCACCAAATTCTCTCTCATAGAGCAATCTGGAATGCACAATTGGTTACCCTTGAAAAGAAATCCATCCTGGATCAGGTAGTAAATCCACGGACTCCTATCCCTGAGAACTGGATTCTCGGCTGCCTCGTATGCCTCGCCGAAATCTGCGTCACCTGCATACATATCTTTCAGATTTTCAAAACCCAAGGTTTTGACTCTAAACTCCTGCAGCAATAAGCACTTCCTGCTCAAGGCATCAGCCACCTTGTTCGCAGTCCCTGAAATGT
>SNQJ01S0067653.1:53111-64128 GCA_010110895.2 Picea sitchensis | reverse complement strand
CCTGGGGTCTCCAACTTCTCATGGCCATAACTCTCTAACCGTGAGGAATTATGTGATGTTCCACATACCACCAGAAATGACATGACTATCACTATCCATCTAGGATATTTTCCCTGACAAATTCACTTTCCTTCATCTCATTATTCCACAATTAAGCAACAGTTCTCTTACTCCACAAAGCATCTTCCCGTGAGGGCTTTCACCATAAGGGGACCGCTTTGGAGTTCATCCATATTTACTTCTTATCAACCATAACAAAACAATAATGAGTCATATTTACATCAAACAATATTGGGTCCATTACCCAAACATTTGTGCTACAGGGCTTTCTTCAAGGGTTGACATCAATGACAACCAACCTTAATCAACAGGTTGATGTGGAAGTTTTATTATTGACATGACGGAGAATGTTAATGTAGGTAGGACAATATATGTGTAAGATTGGGGGTTTGTTGGAACTAATATGAATGGTTTTTGGTTTGGTCAACATGTTTTTTGGCCTCTCGGTGGCAAGTTTCACTATAATTGTTTGGGTGGTCAAGATGACAATGGCCAGGGTAGTTGCTCTAGCTTTGTTCTTATCATTGGTAGAGGTGTTGTAAACATTCAATTGCTATAGTTCCCCCCCCAAATCATCATGCTCATGGATGATCACATTCACTTAGTAGTTGTGCGAATTGTGGAGTGCCCATTACAAAGGGTTGTAAGGTCTCTCTCTAGTCAATTGGAATCCTTCCAATAAATAATTATGCATTTGAGATAGAGCATGGACATGCATATGGAGGCTCAATTATGATGAAATATTATTTTGGAAATGAAAATTGAAGTCGATAACATAAGAATAGATAAACTCTAAGAGGATTTGGATATGCACTATAATATGATACTTGGTTTTGCTCACGTTTCCCAGTCTCTTATGGTTGGTTCTACACACTCCATATGCTCAATCAAAGAGAAATATATGGAAGAAACCATGGTCTAGTAGGCTCTAGAATGAAAAAAGGGATGAAGCATCAACACAATTTTCCAAAAGGGGCCAACATAATGTAGAAGCAATCATGGAATAAGCCCATAGTGGGCATGGACCTTTCTAATTAGCCAAGGTTTTCTTATGTTTTGTCAATTTATATTTTTCTGTGGATAGTTCATCAGAATTTATAGTTGTATAAATCATAGAAAACTAATAGAAATAAAAAATATATTCCATTATGTAGACTTCTTTTTGACAAAATTGGGGTCTTTGTCTCTGTCAATGAAAATACTCATAACTTTTGTAACCCTTTGTTGAACGGTTCAGCCGCAAATTTCATATATCAATAGAATGCTATTTGTTTTTTTTTTAATAAATAAAGTGTCCAAAACAACAATGCTACAGAGAGAAAATTAGTACAATCTAAAATTAAATTCAAGGAACACCAACCCAACATTGGGGTGTCACAGATGTCAAATGGATAGAGGAAAAAAATTGATAATTAGAGAAAAAATTTCACAAGAAAATCCCTAAAGCCAATTCAGGAAAGAGATTTTAATGGTTAAAGAAGTTTCTCCCTTGTAGAGTTGTCATTATGTTGATCTTTCATACAATGGGTACTACTTGATCCCCACTAGTTGATTGAATAAGCCGATGACGTACAACAATAGATAAGGAGTTTTGATCTATAAAAACACACAATATCTAAGGTAGGTTTTGGAGGAAAGGAAGGAGAAACGACTTTAGAGCACTCTCATTGAAAGGTCTTATAATTGATTATCGAGTTGGAGGAGTACAAGGAGGGTAACAAATAGCTCTAAGCAATTTGCAAGTAAAACAAACAAAACCATTTCTCTATCTTATGATACAAACCATAGATCTATTCAAGTGAGCATGACAAAATTTCAATTGGGTCTAGCCCAGACAGTTGAGAGGAGGAATATCATCCTCCCTACCCAGGTGCAATTCTCGTAAGTGACACATTGAGCTCTAAATGGGTATATTTTTTACAAAAGTTTTGAGCTTCTATAAAATCTGGTTTACCCTAGGTACCATCCTTATAATGAGGGAAAGTGCCTAGTGGGTTTCCCCCACGAAATGCATTATCGCTTAAAATAAAATAAAGTGAGTGAGACAAAAGCCTTATAATTTAATTGATTGATTCATTGAGAAAAAGTGAAAACATTCCAATAACAACATCAAATAAACTATAAGCAATTATGAGGGGAAAAGAAAGGATATTCCATTAACAAGAATAAAAGATTGTATTTGTAAGATCATAGCTTCAAGTGATGGGATGGCTCCAAAACACTTCTCCTCGGGCTTGTTCCTCTTAAGTTCTCTCTAGTCCAATATGAGTCTTCAACAATCCTCCCCTCCTTAATCTTTCAGAAGAAAATTGGGAAAGTTGATCCAGATTATATAGGGAACGAAATGAAACACACACAGGAATATGGTAGAGAGCACAATAATACAATGAAAACCCAACTTCTATAAATGCATAAAATAGCAGAATATTGTAGAACACCAACTGGCTAGAATGGTGGTAGCTTATCTCTGAAGAGAGAGAGAGACGTCGACTACACTCATCCGCAAAAGCTAATACAAGAGGTCGAAAGGATGGCCTTTAAGATAAAGCAAGAACCCTAAAGGTAAAAAACCCTAAACCTCGGAGACAAAGCACCAAAAGGTGTTTTTGAAATGCAAAAAGGTATTTTTGTGCATTAGTTTATACACAACTTTCCGAAAGCATAACCTTTGCATACAATCTTTGTTTGGCACGCATAGTAGCTCATTGGAAAGCTCTAACTAAGGACTACAATAAAATAGTATGGACACACCAAAGGTATAGCTAGGCCCTTATTCCTTCTCAAAAAACATCGTTTAAGACCTCAAAATGGTCCCGATGGGTGCCACTGATATCCATCTAGATCACAAGTAGAATTAAAGATACAAATGGGTGACCTTTTGAATGATAAGAAGATAAATTTAATCCAAAGTCATACTATCCTAGGTTCAATATGCACAAGACCAAATATGTCAAATAAGTATGAAGAAGTCCCTCTTATTTACTTAGGGTTCCTCCTAGTTTTTTTACATGAAGATTAGGTCTACATTCTAGAGTTGTTTTTGGAATATTCATGCTCTAGGTGATCAACTTGGACAAAATCAACTTAGGAGCATGCAAAGATCAAGTTTGACTCTCTCAAAATGAACAAAGTTCAAAATAGCCCAACAAGACAATTGTTGACTCTTAATTCGGGGAGATATATAGGCATTATTCTATTAGGGCATGAAAAAATGCAATATTTTTCAAAAGTTTTGAAGCATTCTAGGACCCTCATGGAAAATAAACCATGTGCTGATGCATTCGGGTTTAGGACTACTTGGTACATGCAAGATAAAGTCTCATAATAATAATTATGTTGTTCAAGTAACTGTGACTAATTTAACTATCAACATGTTCCTCCCATGCTTCTTGTATGCATGTGCCAAAACACATTTTCTTTGTTGTTGTCTTCATATAGTCACTCTCTAGGCTTAATACAATAAGCATTATGAGACCACTGCTAACTCACTCATTTGTCCTTCTCATCAAATCATCCAATTCAACCTTATAGAAAATTTCTTATGTAACTATGCATCTTTCTACATGTTTACCCCTTTTTCTATTAATCTTGCTTCCATCATCCACTCTCTATCTCTTCTCACCCTCCATCTACCAATGTAATACACCACCATCACATAATTTTTACTCTTCCATTTTATCATACATAGTTTGTAACATACCCTTTTTACCATCAACACGGTATCTCTCCAACCGTTCAAGCTTTGAGCCCCTTCAAAAAAATATTATTATTCTTATTCTAATACTTGATTGCAAACTTCAAAACATATCCCTCCAATATGTGAGTATATAAAAAAGGCGTTGGCTAAACGTTCTACCTTTTGAGTTTTTTGGCCGAAATCCGACGATGTAAATTTGGACAAAATCGCTATTTTATGTTGTTTAAATTGCATTTCTGAATGCATTAATGGATTCAGCGTGATGAAAAACCCCTGGGACACTCGGATTATACAAACTTAGTCACTCAAATCTGCAAATCCAACCATCCATCATCGGATTTCAGGCAAAACCAAACTGAAAAAGTTGTCGAAAAACCTCCAAAAGGTAGAACATTTAAACTACTGCTATAAAAAAATCCCCAATTTCATCTAGTCTCTTCCATCTTTATATGTTCTCTTCATTCCATGCCTATAGCACTTTTAGTATTCTAGTCGTGTTCAATTCTGTCTATTTTAACAACATTCGTGTAATACAATAAGAAATTCTTCGAAAAAAATCCATGTTTTTATGAAGTCACGTACCTATTTCTCCATTTTGGGGGGTTTAGGTTTGGTCTTCTCGTTTCTCATAGCATGAACTCAATTTATTTTTCTTCAAACCAATCATGAATCCCTTCTCGTGTAGGCTCCATGTCATACTTCTCCCTTTGTGGAAACTTGTTATTTCCTAGGAACATAAACTTCTTATTTCCTAGGAACATAACCACTGGTCAATGAAAACCAGGGGTTCGATTATCACGTCAAAAATAACATATTCTTATCGAACCCTAACGATAATGGTATTTGCAATATCCCGAATGGTAAGGACTTACCCAAAGTATGATTATGTAGTACACAAAAAGAACAATAATATAATACCCATCATCATATATGGGTAAAGTAAAGCAATCACATCATAAACAAAAAAACAAAAAAATTGAAGGGTGAACCATAAACACCTTCAAGTCCACTAACATAACAAAGAACCACGTACATCTTCACCTTCAAGTCCACTAACATAACAAAGAGCCATGTACATCTTCATTGCCTCATATGTCATCATCCATCCAAAACCATTATCTCTACACCATTCCTTTTACATCCAAATTTATTGCAACTTTCCTTCTTCTTTTTTTCCAAGAAAAAATTATCTCAAATTTATATAGAGTATAAATTCGTTTACAAAGTCAGCAACAAGTTGTGTCCATAACAGTACTAACCCAACACCCATGCTTAGAAGCAAAACAAAACAAACAACCCAGCACAACACGCAGGCTGTAAACAAGTGAAACCAATTACAAGGCAAAAAAAACCCATCAGAGACTAGATAAAGAAGCTAAAACCAGTAGTTGCACGCCCTCAATAGGACCTCGAAGTGTTTGATCAATACCGCACGCCGCAGCAGGACCTCAAAGTGTAGACCAAAACACCGCACGCCCTCAAAATGGACCTCAAAGCACTGGTCCAAACCCTCGGGAAAGACACAGAATGAGACACAGGAAAATGCAACGGGAAAAAAGCATCGAACAAGCACCTCAGACCCTCTCGGCCCCAAACCGCAGCAGTAGGAAAAGGTGAATGTCGGTCACAGATAGGCCCCTCGCGCCCACCATGGCGCTCCATGCGGGTGCCCCACTGTAGCCAATCGATTCTGCACCGCCACCGTTCAACACCCCACCGTGCATACCCCCTGTAGCCTCAACCAGACTCCAATAAGAAAACGCCCTGCTGGCCTCGACGCCGACTGAAAAAACCCTGCACGCCACCTCCCGCTCGGCCGCTTCTGGTCCCGCCTGCCCGCTCTGGAATGGGCAAAGCCCGCACCTGTGCTTCACCACGAAGAAAAAACCAGGGATGCGGCTAGCAAAACCTAGCCGCAGAGCCCTCATGTTCGAAACCCTAAAAACCGACTCTCAAAGCGTCGCTATCAACTTTCCTTATTCTCTCTATAACATGTCTTTGATGTATTTAATACCTTATACATATCATCTCTCTTTGATAGCGCTAAAATATTATCTTACACCATCCTTCTGCGCATTGGGTCTATTTATATAATATTTAGTAGATTAGAATTTAGTTGCAATTCATGTATAATTATGCACTACAATTATGGATCAAATGTTGGTACATTCCAATAATACAATATATTAAATAAAAAGTTTAAATAAAAAGGCGTTGTGTCATGTATTACTATTATGGGTTTTGTTGATACGAACTTATGTGTAATGAGTATTAGTTGATCTTCACTAACAAAATCACTAAGCTAATGACAGACAACAAGAAATAAGGATGGTTAAACATTGTGAAGACATAGAGCACAATCAAAATAAAAGAAGAAATTTGCGTTAGAGTACGAAGAACTTGATACGTTTCGATCTTCTCGGGGATCATCATCAGGAGTGCTCAAGAGAGAAAAAGAGGAGGCTCATTGAATAAGCAAATATACAACCATTTAAATAGATGTATGGACTCGAGAAACCCGCGTGGTGAGAGGACAACTAGATATTTTTCTAAAACAATAATATCCCAGATCCAAGCAACGATCAAATAAGTTTATTGGTGTCTTAGGTCAACCAACAACGGTCTCCAACTTTCACTCAACCTCCAACCATCATCCTTGTTCAAATTATTAGGGTTCAACTCAATTTCTAATGCCTCCATTATTTTCCGTCTCCCATAGTTATCCACCTTGGCCACAACTTTGGGATTCTCTAAACACACATGGTGGCTAGAATTCCAAGAGTGTTCAGTGAGGGATGATTTTTGGACTCTATTTAACTTAAGGTCGGCACCATGCTCCTTAAATCTAACCTTCATAGATCTTCCTGCCACTCCGATGTAGACTTTGCCACAGGAGCAAGGAATAGCGTAAACCTCTTTATGTAGACTGGGGTCAACCTGATATTTTGCAGACTCTACCATATTCCTTATGGTGTTGATGGGGGAAAAAGCCATGCCAATGTCACCTTACATAAGGATCCTAGCTAGCTTCTCAGAGAGACCTTTTATGTAAGGTAGAGAAAACATTTTCGTCTCGTGTTGTTCCCTTCGTTGTCTCGGAGAGGATCCTCTTGCCTTATTTATATCTTCCGCAATGTGTACCCATTCCTTTTGAATGCCTTTTCTAAATGATTTAGTTCTATCTCAACATGCTCTTTGTCGGAAATGCGTAGGGAACATGTCACTAAGTTGTTAAGCAGTCCAAGCTTCTGGGAAGGAAAATGGTGTGAATCGACATGCAAATATATGTCAATGTGTGTAGGTTTCCTATAGACCTCATGTGCAAAGGATCCATTTAATTTCTTGGTTATGCAAGCATCCAAAAACGAAATGCTACTATCCTTTTCGATTTCTATTTTGAACTTAATGTTCACATCCTAACGGTTAAAATGATTGAAGAACTCTTCCAAGCTATTCATCCCATGAGGCCAAAGGAAATTTGTATCATCGACGTATCTCCTCCAACCTTTGGGTTTTAAGGGGAAAGAGTCAAGTGCTTGCCTTTCAAAGTGTTCCATATAAAGGTTTTCCACCACATGCGACAAACCTTCACTTTATACCAAGATACCAATGTAAGATGCCATCAAGTTCATTGAAGAGATAACGGATAAGGAGACGTCAACACTGGTTAAAGTTTGTCTGAAATCCACTTTATTTACCTTCCGAGGGTGTTTTTATGAGCAAACTGAAGGTGTGGCTATGGGGTCCCCATTGTCGCCTATGGTGGAAAAACTTTATATGGAACACTTTGAAAGGCGATCGCTTGAGTCTTTCCCCTTAAAACCCAAAGGTTGGAGGAGATACATCGACGACACAAATTTCCTTTGGCCTCATGGGATGAACAACTTGGAAGAGTTCTTCAATCATTTTAACCATCAGCATGTGAACATTAAGTTCACAATGGAAATCAAAAAGTATAGTAGCATTATGTTTCTGGATGTTCACATAACCAAGAAAGGAAATGGATCCTTTGCACACGAGGTCTATAGGAAACCTATGCACACTAACATATATTTGCATGCGGATTCACACCATTTTCCTTCCCAGAAGCTTGGAGTGCTTAACACCTTAGTGACCCGTGCCCTACACATTTCTAACAAAGAGCATGTGGAGCTAGAACTAAATCATTTAGCAAAGACGTTCAAAAGGAATGGGTACACATTGTGGAAGCTATAAATAAGGCAAGAGGATCCTCTACGGGACAACGAAGGGCACTTCAAGAGACGAAAAGGTTTTCTCTACCTTACATAAAAGGTATTTATGAGAAGCTAGTTGGGATCCTTAGGAAAGGTGACATTGACATGGCTTTTTCCCCCATCAACACCATAAGGAATATGGTAGAGTCTACAAAAGATCAAGTTGACCCCGGTCTACATAAAGGGGTTTACGCTATTTATTTATCCTGTGGCAAAGTCTACATTGGAGAGATAGGCAGATCAATGAAGGTCAGATTTAACGAGCATGGTGTTAACCTTAAGTTAAATAGAGTCCAAAATCAGCCCTCGCTAAACACTCTTCGACTTCTAGCCACCATGTGTGTTTAGAGAATGCCAAAGTTGTGGTCAAGGTGGATAACTATGGGAGATAGAAAATAATGGAGGCATTACAAATTGAGTTGAACCCTAATAATTTGAACATGGATGATGGTTGGAGGTTGAGCGAAAGTTGGAAACCGTTGTTGGTTGACCTAAAACACCACTAAACTTATTTGAACGTTGCTTGGATCTGGGATATTATTGTTTTAGAAAAATATCTAGTTGTCCTTTCACCACATGGGTTTCTCGGGTCCAGACATCTATTTAAATGGTTGTATATCTGCTTATTCGATGAGCCTCCTCTTTTTCTCTCTTGAGCGCTCCTGGTGATAATCCCTGGGGGGATCGAAATGCATCGGGTTCTTCATACTCTAATGCAAATTTCCTCTTTTATTTTGAAGAAATAAGGAGTTATACTCTATCAAAACGCATGATATCTAAGATAGGGTTTGAAGGAAAGGAAGGAGAAAAACTATAGAGTGCTCCCATTGAGAGCTCTTCTAACTGATTATTGAGTTGGAGGAGCACAAGGAGGAGGAAAACCAACCCCAAAGAACTTGAACATAAAACAAACAAAACCAACCATTCTTTTTCCTACAATAAAACCCCAAATATGTTTCAATCGAGTATGAAAACATCCTTCTAATCTACTTTACTGATGCAATTAGAGAAAGGGAAGGCATTCAAATAACACAATCAAATCAACTAAAAGAAAATATTGGGCAGGGGGGGAACATATCAAATTAACAAGAATAAAGTATTACATCCATAAGGTCGTACCTTTGAGTGACAGGATGGATCTAAATCCATTTTCTTTGGGTTTGTTCGTCTCTCTATTCCAATAGTCTTCAATTTCTTCTCCCCCCAAACTCTCACAAGAAAATTAGGCAAGTAGAAACAAAAGTGTAATTTGGGCAAACTTTTGAAGCATAAGGAGAGAGATCCTATCCAAAGTCACACTATCATAAGTTCAATATGCACATGATCAAAGTTATCAAATAAGTGTGAAGGAGGCCCCCTTATAGAATCAAGGTTCCTCCTAGGGTTTGTACATCAAGAATGGGTCCACATTCTAGAGTTTTCCTAGTATTTGTGTGCTATAGGTACCCCATAAGTGATCAACTTTAACAAATAAACTTAGGAGCAGACAAAGATCAAGTTTGACTCTCTAAAAAAGAACAACATTGTAAATGGCCTAATAAGAGAAAAACAATGTTGTAAAAGGCCTAATAAGAACAATGTTAGCTCTTCTTTTAGGGAGATATAGGTGTTGTTTTAATTTGACATGAAAATGCAATATTTTTCAAAAAATTTGAGACATTGTGGTACTTCCATGGAAAATAGATCAAGTGGCAATGCATTATGGGGTTAAGACTACTTGGTACATGTAAGATAAAGTCCCATAATAACAAGCTAAATGGGTACATGATTCAAAGTTGCAAAATAGGGCATCAACACATAGCCTCCCAAAGGAGTTTGGGGAGGAGAAGAGGGAGATGGAAAATTTTGCCAATAAGAGCGAAAGGATAGAAATATATATAAGCGTAGGTCTTAGCCTTGAGGCTTAGTTCAAGTGGTCATAAGCCAGACATGATATCTCTACCCTAGGGTTGGGCAGGTCATGGGTTTGACTCTCTTGATCCCTTGGGGTTAGGCTTCGCAATCAGGACTGATGGTTTACCCTATCTACCATCCATGGATCGTGGAGAACTACTCAGAGGCTTTTCTATGAGGTGTTTTCTTTGGAAAAAATATAAGCTTAAGTTTTCAATAGTAGGGCTAATTTTTAATAGTGTATTCCGCCTTTAGCCTATGTACATTAGATGAAGCCTTGTTATAGAGAATAAAAACCATTTTAATGAAAAATTTAGAGTTTGAATTCAAAGTCAAGGTCCAAATTTAGAGGTTCATGGTTTCTTACCTAGAATAGTTTGCAACCAAAAACCTTCACCCTCATTGAAGATTTTGCATCTCCTCTCATATGTGCTCCAAATTAAAAGAGTGTTCTATAATGCATATACTTCAATATGATTTTGGTGAATGAGGAATGAGGACTTCCAAGGAGGAATAAGGAAGGAGGAGGGAGCAATGAGGAAGGAGGAGGAAGGAGAATGTGAGTAATGAGAATGGGGGCATGGGTGAGAAGGAAGAATGAAGTAAATACATGAGGTACTCACTCACGTGAGAGATAATATGCATAATGTATGAGACTTTATATATATATATAACACATCCCAAGGAAAACCCTGGGCACTTCCCCTCATTTCGAGGATGGTACCCAAGGTTAACCCTAGATTCTTTTGGGTAGAAGGCTAGGTCAATAACAAGGCTCAAAGCTATTAAAACAATATACTCATTATGAGTTCAACATGTCACTTATGGGATTAGAACCTAGGTGGGGAAGATAACACTACATCCCATAACCACACAAGATACACACGCGCGCGTGCACGCACGTGCGTGCGTGCACACACACATGTATGTATATATGTGCACGTGCATGCACACACACACACACACACACACACACATGTATGTATACGTGTGTGTGTGTGTGTACAAACATACATATAGTGATTTTTTCAAAAACTTATTGCAAGAAGATGAGCCATTATTGAGTTGACAAGTATTACATCAAATACGACATACATCATTCCCAAGAATAAAAAAAAATGCTAACTAACAT
>SNQJ01S0067653.1:29320-41432 GCA_010110895.2 Picea sitchensis | reverse complement strand
TCTGGTCATAGCCCGCGGTCATATCCAAGTATAGAGGGATGGAAGAACCCAAAGAACTTGGGAGAGGATATCTGCCAGCTCTGAGCTCGGTTCGAAGCATGGAGATCGTGTCTGGAAAGCTATGGAAGAGAAGAATGGAATAGAGACCCCGAATGGGGGATTTGATTTTCTTAAGAAGAATGAAATTTTGACGCCCCACCGTGGGTGTGTTACAATATCTGAGATATCTCTGTACATTTCTTTATTATATCTCCGCTCTCATTTTGTTCCGAAAATAATCCAGATCAGATAATTTGTTGTTTAAGAAGCAACATACTACTAAAGATGAAATACAAGTAGACAATGATTCAGATTCTTGCTACACACACTGAAGAGCACAAAGAGGAAGAATATTCCTTAGTGTCTAGAGAGAAAATAAGGGAGTGTCTTCATGTGTTGTATGAGGTAGTAGAGTGAGTGCCAAAGATGGTCTAACTGAAAGATTGATTTAAGAACTTAGCAATGACTTTCTTGGTTGATATTGTAATATTTTGGTAAAGGGAAAAGTGACTTGGGAGCCTTGGACTTGTCTTCTTAACCCTAGTGGTGTCATATCCCAGTAAGGAGTGACATCTATAGAGGATTTGTCTCTGGCTGGGAGACAAATTGCTCACACCCAATCAGTGGCCTTGGAACTTAGCTTGTGAAAAGTGCAGTGAACAACAACACTATAAGACTTAAGTTGCAAGAGATATACACATTACTCTTAAACTAAGGACCAATGGTCATTACTTGCATATATTTTGTATATCTTTGTAAATGGGATCAATGGAATGTTAAGAGCTTCGAGTCTCTAAATTTAAGTGATCCATTTTATTTTTTTAGTTATACAATGATTTAATTTTTGTTAATCAAGCTAACAATGCTATTAAGCTTTAGATGCTACCAACGAATCTCATATGTGAGATTGACTTATAAGTTGTTTTGGAATTATTATTTCTAACTTTGATTGAGGGTAATCTTCTAAATAGTTGAATCTTCTACGAGAGATGAAATGACAAAATGATATGATCTCATGCAGCAACAACATTATAAATTGTATGAGATAACTCTTAGACTTAGTAATGAGGGTTACTATTTGCATATATTTTACATATCTTCGTAAATGAGATAGATAAAATGTTAGAGAGTTGTAAACCTTTCATTATGACTAACCCATCTTATGTTTTAATTTCATGACAACACATTCCTATTAATTTTGTGAACCAATGCACAATCAACTTAACTTTGGATCTATCAGGTGCCTAAAAGAATCCAATCTTTTAAAGTAYAAACCCTTTTCAAGTTTTGCTCTCTTCTCCCTTGAAAGATTTCACTCATATGCTATTCAATTAGGTTGTCTCATGATTTAAATATTTAGTAATACTATTCTTTTTGGCTGACATAATTGACAATTAGGGAAGGCTAGTACTTGTGTGACACATGGTACCACTATAACCTCCAGGTGCATCACATACCCCCCAAGCACGATACATGAGCTATGCGGGGTTTGAACTGGCAATGTAACAAGAAGTGCCTTAACAATGCACTCTATTGTGAACTAATCTGAAATGGACAATGTTTGGTAATACTATTGGTTACACATCAAATTGTTTAGTTTCAAAAGAATATAAAACACATTTACTTTTATAAATTGAAAATATATTTACTTTTATTTTAAATTATTTATCAATATATATTTTATTTATAATCAAATTAAAAATTATTCTATTTTTAATTTAAAATTTAAATATTTATTATTAGTAATATTTCTTAAATATGAAAATTGCACATTTTTTTTGTAAATAAAAAGAGAGGCAGATCCTATTATAGCTTATCACATACAAAACAAACACCTGTTGCTAGGCTGCCAACTGTTCCGCCGAATTAGCGAAAACCGGGACAGTTGGCAGCCTGGGATGTCCATGTCTAAAAAAGACGGTTCGCCATCTGCCCTGCCAAAAGGAAACCAGGGCAGGTGACGGCCTATAGTCTTTACATCAAACAGTAAAACTAGAATGAAAACTAGACTGGACTTGGAGCTGAACCAGAAAGAGTTAAGACTGACATCTAACCAGAACCAGAAAGAGCTCCAGACCAGGCAATTACCCGTTAGTATCAGAAGTTGCTTCGCCAGGTTCTCCATTGTGCGATCCACTCCGAGTTGACATGACAAATGGTCTTGCACACATTAGACACTTTTGCCCCGCTGGTGCGTTGGAGAATGCTTCATACATCATATCGATGCGTTGGTGCATGAGTGTGCCATGATAGATCTGGTCTGCCATCTGGCTCCACAGATTGAACACCAATTCCAATTGTTTTGGGTGGAAGAAGGGTGGGGGGGCACGCCATGGTTCCGGTACAATCAAGATAGGAGGTGGCGCAAAGACCTCACCACCTTCCACCGTCGTGCCACCCGGACCCTCCATAACCTCGCCTGTAGCAGCCTGCCCTCCGTCCTGTGCTCCATCCCTATGCTTTGTTCCTGCGCGCCATCCCTGTGCGTCTTTCTCCTTCATGGGGTCCTCGTCCTTTGCTGCGACACTGGATAATTCATAGTCTTCTGGAAGTAGGGTGACCTGAGAGGCAGGGTGGAAGAATTCCTCCTAGAATTCCTCCTCCATGATGCAGATGTGAACCTTCTCTGCCCCCTCCTCCATGGTGCTAGTGCAGTGGCTAGCCGCGATGTCTGGTGTACTGTCTTTTGCAGAGAAATTGCTTGGGGGTTGCCAATTCTCTAGCACGATGAAGAGAAGGGACTCCAGAGGGATCTATATGGGTTCCTCTGGGATTACTTCCTCATAAGCCATTGGAGGTGAGTTGACCATCCCTCCTTTGCATGCTGCCTGAGTGCACTGAGTGCGGGCTATGGAGAGTGCTCGCTCTAGCAGCTTCTGCCTCCTTTGTCGTGCGAAAAAACTATGCCAGGTAGGGCTGCGACGCGACCTGCCTCTCTCCCGTGGCATCGAGGAAGTAATGCAGATGGCTAGTTTGCAAAAGGTTCTGCAGTGGTTGCACCACAGCATTGAGCTGCTTGCCTGGTGCAGGTCGAGGGTGAAATGGTGTAGGTTGATGCATTGCTGGATGATATCGAGGATGAACGACATGACTGCTCCCATTATCGCCCCCCATCCATTGAATTTCATTGTCGCCGCTCTGCTCACACGAGGGAGCCGTCCTTCAACTTTTGACAGACAGTTAAGGCGAGCTCCCATTATTAATAGAGAGGGGATGGGAGCTAGCCTGCCATATTTATGACTGGGCTCGAGCTTGTGTTACGTGACCACCACGTACTACGTCGAACATATGAAATTGCACATTTACTCTGTACTCAATACATTAATATTATTAATTTTTATTTATTAAACATACATATCCATGACCATAACTTCGTTTACAATTCAAAACCCAAGAACCAGATTATTGTAAGTCACGTTCACATCTTGAATATGTAGCAACATATATATTCCTTATTAACTTTTCTATTTAAACATTCATATTCATGACTTTGTTTATCATCAAAATCCCAACAACCAAATGAATATAAGTAACGTTGACATCGCGAGTATGCCATACATTCATAAGAGAGGAGAGATTGAAATACATAGTTTTTTCTGGACCTATGACGTTTCTCTTCAACGATCCTCCTCCGAGCACTAGTTTCAGTTGCAATCAATCCATTCTCATATGTTATTAGAGCATGACATCATATTACAACCGTATGATCCCTAACGCATGGAATCTGGATGATGACATGACATTCATGGGTTGTGGAAAACGAAAAAGACCGAAAGAATTGATCAAGATTTAAAGCGGCATCTTAGCGTGACAGCCCATGAATTATGGAACACGTCATTAAAGGTTAGTTAGGACAATATACCAAACCATGATGTGATTCCATGAATATATTCATATTAAACATGTAATTAGTGTAGGTGAGATGATATATATTAAAAAAATTAGGGAGTATTTTACCAACCCATGGTGTAATTCCATGAATATATTCATATTAAATACGTAATTAGTCTAGGTGAGATGATATATATTATAAAAATTAAGGAGTATTTTATCAAATGCATTTTTAAACGAGGGTTCTCATTATTTATTTCGAACGCTGACAAATTTCAATTTTTAATGATGGAAGTTGGAACTTGGACCCATCGGGGTGTTAATGTCCACCAACAATAGAAATACGGGTCGGAATAACATGGGTAGGCTTTCCATTTTAAATCTCGGGCGTATACAGCAGGGAAGAACCAGGTGCTCCGTCTCAGAAGAACAGAGAATGAAGAGGATGCAAATCGGAGGGTTGACAATCGCTGAGAATTACAATTGATTGAGATTGGGGAGATGGGTAGTATAAGCAGCAGGATGATGATGATGAGGTGCTCATTCAAGCAAATTACAGTTTTATTGTGTGTGTTCAATGTGTTAGCCATTCTATTGCTGCTCCAATCTATTCTTTCTCCTCTATTCGAACGCCACGCCTCCCAACAATCCCACCTTCCTCCAGGTTACTTATTTACTACTCAATTACCTTTTAGCTGTTGTTATTTTGTTCAATTTTAAATTAACGGGGATTCATGTTTTTCTGCTTCTTGTTCTGCAAAACCTCCGTTTTATTGGGTGTAGATATTCAATCAATGTAATTTAAGACTTTTTTGGGTAGAAAAAGGAAGAGATAACATTGGAGCTAGGAGGGTTGGATCAGATGGCCGAAATCAAACGAGAATGGTATTGATATGGGTTATCCTTATGGAGCATTGGCATGCATTTATCACGGTTTTCCATCCCAAAGAGAGTCATTTCGGATCATGGTTTCCCGTCCAAAAGAGAGCCATTTCGCTTACCTTTGAGAATCTATTGTCTGTTAAACTGAAGGCAGGCTGATGTGCAACTTTTCCAGATAGCAGGAGCCAAGATCTTTTTCCCTCTTGGAAACTCAACCTCAGTTTAACCCCAAACGGGACTTTGTTCAAGTGTATTTTCTTAAAATGAAAACAGCAATGATGATTTTTTATTATTATCACAGAATACCCAAATCCCATCTGATACATATGCTGAGATGAGAGCAAGATGGAACATAAGAGGCACAGGACTTTGCTCGGGAAAATATGGAATTGTATTAACTCAGAAAACTCAGCTTGTTCTTTACAGGAGAAGTGAGGTGGCTTAAATAGGGAAGGTCCCCTATCCTACATTTAACACCTTAACAAGAATTCTCCATGAACTGGACAGACACCTCTTTTATTCGTCAATGGGAGTTAAAATCTAGTTAGGCGAACTAAAGGACAAGTTGTACAACAGACAAAATATTATGGTAAAATAAACCATGCACAGATTAAGGTGGTCATCAACACCAAAATCACACTTGGAGGTTAGACTGTGTGTCTATTATAAAGGCATAATGACTATATCTATTGATGTCAGAAATGTTGAGAGCCACCTGTGGCCACAACCATTGCGTACTGTGTCATTAATGCATTTTGTTAGGCATTAATTATTGTTAAGGTTATCATTTATTGTAATATAAGGTTACAGTTAAGGTTAACTTAATCAATTTTTATATGTAGGCTCAGTAACCTTCTTGGGGAGTGTTCCTTATGTACACCTATAACCCCTCTTGGGAGAGTTTTATTCAAATCTTAGCTGTAATATCATCTTGTGTGATCATGTGATCAATATTGTTAAGGTTATCATTTATTGTAATATAAGGTTACAGTTAAGGTTAACTTAATCAATTTTTATATGTAGGCTCAGTAACCTTCTTGGGGAGTGTTCCTTATGTACACCTATAACCCCTCTTGGGAGAGTTTTATTCAAATCTTAGTTGTAATATCATCTTGTGTGATCATGTGATCAATCTTTAGCCTACAGGCATTTATTTTATACAAATGATTAAGCCTACGGGCACTACATCTTTGGTGTTCTCTTGTTATATGGCTCTGTTTTTTCTCTATAACATATCTTTTCGATGTGTTTTTTTCCTCTATAGCATATTTTTTCGACAGCTCTAACACACTTGTTTAGTTTTGTTTTCTCCTTTACTTTTGCAGTTTTTTGGGTTGGATGTTTGGTTCCAATCGATTCCTTCATTCTCTTGTGATCTCAACAAGAGAATCGTGCTCCTGGTCAAATCTGGAAAACATATATTACCTGATTAACAAAGAGTGAACAGTTTCACTAAATGGCATAGTTGGAGATTCGAGAGTAAATTAATGTAACGAAGAATATTTGATGCCCATTCTTTCAGAAAATACCATTATATCCTGCTCAAGCCGAGAACTATAAAAGCCATTTCAGTAAAGATGACATATCTGCAATTTGAGAACTATAAAAGCCATTTCAGTAAGATGATATATCTGAAGATGGACTTGTAAAACATTGTAATATATCGATATTTAATGCCCACCAATGTCTGGAAATGAATTTGTCCCATCCCATCTTGCACAAAAGACTTTAGGATGCTTCTCTTTGCTTAAAAATATGATCCTGTTTGATTTCATTGTCTTTCGAATTCCTTAGTCTTCTTGGTTACCATCATGTTGTTTATCATCACCTCTACATCCCTGGTTTTTTATATCTTTGATAATACTTGCAAAGAGTTAATAATATCTTTGTTTATCTTTGATAATATCTTTGACAAAACTGTGGTTAGACAATTTCTTGATATCATTTATTTCTTTGAACACGTCTTGAGTATGGCATGCATCTTCCAAGTGATTTCTCTTGCTCTATAGACAATCTTGTTCTTTATTTCTGGCTTCAGCCAGTGCCATCTTTCCATCTCTGTACACTATATCAGAGTTTCATATGAATTTGAAAGTTTTTTTTTAAAATCCCATCCTAATCCGTATGTGAGTTTATGATTCATTGTTTTTTTTGCCGTAGTCTAAATGTTCTACGTTTTAGCTTTTTTATGGGGATATTTTCTGTTTAATTTTGCTCGAAATCCGGCGAGGAATTGTTGGATTTGCAGATTTGAGCGGCTAAGTTTGTATAATCCGAGTGCCTCAGGAGTTTTTCAGCATGCTGAATCTATTTATGCTTTTAGAAATGCAATTTAAATTTTAAACAACATAAAATTGCGATTTCGTCTAGATTTATGTCACCAGATTCCGAGAAAAAAACCAAAATGTAGAACAGTTAGACAATGCTTTTTTTTTCTTCTTCTTCTGTCATTTCCTGAGTTTTGTCCTTTTCCTTCAAAGGCATTCTCTTAAGGCTGTTATCATGGAACTTCTCTTTTACACATTTGTTAGTGCGTCTTCTTTTATGACATACTTCCTAATCGTCCCTCTTGCATGCGGAAGATTCCACCTCGGCAAGCATTTGTATGACGTGGTCATTTCTACTTGAGAGTTTTTTGAAACCAAAATAGCACAAACATAAATGATTTTATTGTTTTGAATACACATTTAAGTTTCCCGACTTTTGTTAGATAGCTCGGGCACTTCTAATTGGCTATTTTCAGCATGCACCTCAAGAAGAAATATTTAGATTTTAATCTTTTTCCAGAGCCATTTCCCTTATTTTAGTATTTTTACGTGTGTAGTAAATTGCTATGGAGAATGCCATTAATAAACTTGATTTGGTCTACTTGGTCAAGATTGTTTTCTTCAATTCTCACGATGGGCTATTTCCACTGAATCATTTCTTTTCCATGCAACATTTCAGAGTCTCCAATGTTCTGTATTAATATTACCTGTTTAGAAACTCAGGGCAGAATTGCCTGGAAAAGTTGAATAATATTGATCACTACCGAAACAATATGCCTAATAATGCCCCAGATTATTAATTTGATAGGGCTAAAGTGAATATTCTTTATAGAATAGCCGTATGCTGTAAAGTTTGTTTTATTTTTATTTATGTTTTTGAAAATCCACCTTTGGATTTAGCTACATAATGAAGTATTAGTTTAACACAACAATTTCCTCTCAAAAGTTTGTTGCCTTTCTTCAGAGGCACGGTGCTAAAAGGTTGCCACTTGAGGCATATTCTTTGAACTCTCCTCTATTTCTTTTGTTTTTACTTCTTCTAATTTCTCTCCCCCATACTAGTTGTAGTTGATCTTTCTTCATCTGGGAAGAGTTTGGAGCATGTCCTTTGCGCCTAGAGGCCATTTTCAAACTGTTCTCCTTCCTTCATAGAGTTTGAACTCTTACGGTTTTGCCTTGGGGGAGGGCTTGATACTTCTATCTTGCTCTTTGCTCCTCCAAGTCCCTTGCCTATGCTAGCTTGTCTAGATGGGATCAAAGCTGGTTTTTGGAGGCCTCTAGGTTACCTCAGTCGGTGGCCATCTTTCCCGACCACCTTCCCTCATTCAAGTATTCTCTAGATGCATCGAGCCACCTCCTGCTTTCTAAGTAGGACCTAAACATGGTTATCCATGAAGAAATTTATTGACAATATATGCAGGTTACATGGACTTAATCTTTGGAGTGCCTTGACCCTAAGATGGCCTCTACAGGGAGCACTTCATGTAGTTGCAAGATGGCCTCATTGTTCGATCCACATATAGGCACATGCACTAGATGCATTCCCTCAGGAGCCCCCTTGGCTAGTTCAAAGTGGGTTCTCATTCTCTTCTGGTGGAAACAAATCATCATCTTCCTTGTCTCGATTGGATCTATTAGTGTTGCCACCTGTAGGTCATGGAGTTGAAGGATCACCTCATCATCAAATACCCCATTTATTGTGAGATTTGGAGGAGGTTCTATTGCCTTTACCAAGATTTAGATGGGCCTTTCTCTACATTGTTTTAGTGCCAAAATTGGAGGGGTTTAGCTCTTTCTATGAGGGAGGTTCTTGGTTTTATATCATAGTGCTTGTGCGACCCTCCCTGTCTTGCCCTTTCCAGGAGGATCACTTCCTTCGTTCCTGTAATCCAGCTTAATGAGGGCCAAAAACAATAGCTAGAGACTTAGACTTCTTCCACTATCATATTAGTGAGGACTCGAACCTTGTCCTAACCCCTTGAGCTCTTGTCCCAGACCTTATATCAGACATCATAGTACTAGCAGACGGTGTAGCTCTAGGGGATAACAAATCTAGAGACAGAGAGACTCCCTTTGTTTCGAGTATCCATTCCCATGCTTTGTTGAGCAAACGTTCATTGATTCAATGTTTCTTCCCCCCTTGGCCTTGAGTGGTAGGAGTGGAGGGGTTCTTTGCGTTAGTGCGCGCCCTAGGATCTTGTGCAGGATTATGCAACATGCCTCCCTTAGTGTTGATTATTCTCTTGCCGACCTTACCAAACAATGTATTAGGCCCTTTATAATAATTGAGGATTAAGAGGAGACTTCCTGCCCTTCTCTTCTAACCTTAGCCTCCAACTCTAGTTCCACTTGACATGCTCTTCCTATTGATGTTGTCACTATTGTGCTTACTTCCTTTCGCTATAGATCTTATATATTTACTCATTGTTGCTAGTTTAGATCTAGGAGATGCAATGACACTCCCACTTTGTATTACACCGAGGTTACTCTTTAGTCCCATTGACATATTTTTGTGGTCATTGTTGGACATAAAAAAATATTTTATCTTATTGTTAAACTGCATCCCACTATAGGGAAGATAGTTTTTCTTTGTGTTTTATTGACACGTTCCACAATATGAAATTGATCCAACYTTAGGCCGATGTTTCATTATAGTGTTGGGGTGTTATATGGGGAATTTATTTTCCAATCAAGGTTTGGTCCCCAAGCTTAAATTGGATAAGGGACTTTGGAATTGACAAGGCATTCTAAATGTTGGACTTGTAAATTTAGAACCCAAGCAAGTGTATGAAGAATTACATGGAACCACTTGCCCTCTAAAAGCGAAGCATTGGTGGCACAATGATACCCCCTTCCAAACTTTCTTCAAATTGAAACATAGTCATACTAACAACTATATTCACTAATAATATGCAATTATAAATGTCATGACACATCACATCACATTGTCTTTTTCCAGATTTGGTTACGTTCTACATGTATGCTTGTATACAACCTTTTTTCACTCAAGTAAACTCTACATGGCTAGTCCATCTTCTGGTTATTTATCCTCTATAGTTCTTGTTGCATATGATATTATGTTGTGCATGGAAGTAGGAAATAACCCCTCAATGTCAAGCACTTGAACTTGTAGGACAAGTTGGTTGTTGAGGATGTTGAGTAAGGGGCACTCACTGTATGGTCGATATGCTATTATCTTTGCAGTTATCTCCAATACTTGCATGATGCTCTCATTGGCCTAAATGGGTCAAAAGAAGGATGAAATCAATTTGGTGGATCTGGAGCAGTGACACAAGGCCTGCTGTTTAAACTTTGAAGGCAATCTCCTCCCTAAAAAACAAGGCCAAGCATCTTTGGTCTGGATGAAGGAAAACGAAGAGAGGGATCCCCCTACATCTCTAAAAAGGAAATGGATTCTCTCTCGGACCTTGTAATAAATGGAACACTTGAAAATGAAATGTTCCTCATCCCCGACTTCTCACAGGGAACATAGTCTGCAAGGCTTGTCTTCCTAGGGATATGGTGATTGTTTTGACTTACAACTTGGTGAGAAAACACCCTCAATTGGCCAAGAGGAGTCCTAAGACCATGTGTCCAATGCTGCTATAGATAGCCCAAATGGAGAATTTCACCTTCAATAATCTCAAGAAATGGTTTGCCTAGAAGGTTAGCTGGGGGTTAAGAGGTCGATAGGCAGAAACCCAAAAACAAACTGAGGTACTATGAGGCTGCCAACTAAGGTCTATCTTTGACCTTGGGTTTGGCTCTAAGTTTAATCTTCCAACTGTCCTTTGCTGCTGTTTTAGGACAACAAACTTTCAAGTAACTTTCTGCTCATAATTTTTGTGGTTAAGTGTTCTTTTGAGGTGCCCTTGCAAGTGTTTTCATACCAATGGTTAGCACATGCAATAATAATCAAAACAAATAACACTCCTCACGATCTTTACAACTCTAAATGCTGATCTACACTTCTAAGCATGCATGAAAATTGACACATAAGTTTTTGGTCAACATGACCCTGGAAAAACCCCCATGGGGAAAACCAGTTCGGAGCTAGATGTATATAGAAGATCTCAAAGCAAAATGTACAACAAGGAAAACATATACAAGTGAACCTGGTACAATAGCAACCACTCTCAGATGCTTTGGAGTCCCTTGAAGATGTGCTTGCTAGCCCATTGAAGCTAGGCACCCTTTGCCTTGGTGCGCCCTTGTTACTTTGCTAATGCCTTGACATCTTTCCTTGCCTCTTGCCTTGCCTTTTCCCTTTGCTTGTACCTTTAACCCTTGCCTTGCCTTTGCCTTGCCCTTGATCTTGCACCCTCCTCTCAAGAGTGCCTCCCTCCAAGGATAGGTGCGCACTAAGCCAAAGTGTGCTCCTCCTCAAGCAAAAAATCCACAATGATAGTGCGCCCTCACTTGCCAAGCTTCCCTCTACTACTCTAGAGTGCGCCTCTCCTCAACAAGTAGGTCTCCTCTACAAGGTGCGCCTCTCCCTAGCTTGATGCGCCTCTTCTCTTAAGAATGCGCCCCTCCACAAGCTATTGTGCCCCTCTACTAGATGAATGCGCCCTCACACAAGATGTAGCCCATAATCCATGGTAGAATCTCCAAGGTAGACTAGTACCAAGCTATGGCTCCTCCCAAACCCTTGACCTCATGCGCCCTCTCCTCCTCAAGAAATGCGCCCAAGAGCTTCTCCCTTCTCCTCCTCTCCTCTCAAATCTCTCAAGTGAAGATTGAGCCTCTTCATTACGCTTTTGCCTCCTTTAGCCTCTCTTTGGCCAAGCTCGAAAAGATCAATGGCCTAGATCCAATCTAGCCATGTCTAATCAATGGGTGAGATTTAATCCAAAAATCTGACTTAGGAAACCCACTTTCCTTAGTTTGCTTTATGTCCTTTAACTCACCCACAAAGTGAATTAAATGTCACTTTAATGACTTAAGTGACATATTTCACTTTTGACTTAAACTCCTAAGTCAAAGTGAAATTACAACATAAAGTAAAGTAATAAGGGTAATATTCCCCCCCTTTGTGTTTAGAGCATAGTTTTAAAAACCGGAACCAACACCGGAACTGGTCGAGGGTCCAA